>JAKCPB010001025.1:0-174849 GCA_021442155.1 Cymbidium sinense
TGCCATAACTTTTTTTTGCTCATGCCTCTTTATGCTTGGTAGTCATCTTTCATTAATATATTTGTAGATTTCTTTTATAGGTTGGGAGAATCTTGCAGATGGATCTAGATGGTATCAAAAGGACCAAGTGAATGTTGATATTGCACACATGGATCTATTATTGTTGTTGATTTGGTTTTCTTTTGCTATTATTATTATTTTTTCTTCTTATATTATTGTAATAGTTAGGGGGTTCATCTCTTTAGGCCTGATTGTAGCTCTTTGAGCATTAGTTTAGAGATTTAACCCTTTTAAAGACTTTGTACTTTTTCTTTGTGGCAATAAAATTCCCCTAATTTCCTTAAGAGAAGAAGAACCTAAACCCTAAGAATGGTCAGAACCTTGATTGTAGGAATATCACCGTCAACCAAGCTCAATATAGATCTAACATTGGAGGAGAAGGAGGAGGAGCGGATGCGCTGGATATGGTGGGAGATGGAGGTAGCGGTGGTTATGGAGGTGGAAGGAGCAACGGAGGTTACAACCGTGGCAGTGATGAAGGGAGAGATCGAGGATATGATGGTGGATCCTGCTACTCGAGAGGCTGGGATAGTTGAGATGGAAACTAGAGAAATTGAAAAATGGATGATCTGATGTGTTGCTTATGGAACTGCGTCTTTACAATAAAGATGGTTCTAGTTATCTAAGGTTTTTAACTTGCTCTGCGTATGCTCATTTTTATCTCATATGTGTCTTAGAAAACTTGGTGTGTTACTTGGTTGATGAAATCAAAAGAAGAAATGTTGAATCTAAACTTTTCTCTATTAAAAAAACCAAAACCTTAAACCTAAACTAAAACCCTAGACCTTAAACCTAAACCCTAAGCCCTAAAAAATAAATAAATAAAAAAAAAAAAAAAATATATATATATATAGCCCAAAGCCCTCAACTAACCATGAACCCTAAACTCAAAACCCTAAAAAGCTAAAAACCTATACCTACATTAAATTAAATAAAATAAGAACCTAAACTAAACTAAAATAAAAAATAATAAAATAATAAAATCCTAAACTAAAAACCTAAACTTTAAAGAAAATAAAATAAAAATAAAATGTAACTAATCAATAAAACATAAATAAAATAAAACTAAACCTTAAAAATAAAAATAAAATAAACCTAAATAAAATAAATTAACTAAATAAAACCCAAACCTAAAAATAAACCTAAAAAATAAAATGAAAATAAATAAAATGAAGCTAAAACAAACTTACAAAAACTAAACCTAAAATAAAATAAAATAAACATAAACCTAAACTAAAATAAACAAAACAAAATAAATAAAACCTAAACCTACACCTAAAATAAACTAAACCCAAAACCTAAACCTAAACCCTAAATAAAATAAAATAAACTATTAAATTAAACCTAAACTAAAGTGAATCCAAAAAATAACCTATAATAAAAACATAAAACCTAAACCTTAAAAAATAAAATAATAACTAAACCTACACCTAAACTAAAAAATAAAACTTAAACCTCAAAAATATAATAAAAATAAAACTAAACTAAAAAATAAACTTAAACCTTCACCTAAATCTGAAAAATAAACTAAAATAAAAAACCTAAATTAAAATAAATAAATAAAAAATAAATAAACTAATCTAAATAAAAATAAAAAATAAAATAAATTAAAATAAATAAAAATAATCTAAATAAACTAAATAAACTACCGGTTTACTTAATTTAAAAAAAAATTTAAAAAAAATGCAACCTAAATCAGACCCTAAACCTACAACCATACCCTAAACCCTAAACCTTAAAACCCTAAACCTTAATCCCTAAACCCTAAACCCTAAATTCTAAACCCTAAACCCTAAAGCCTAAAACCTAAAATCTACAACCTACAACCTTAAACCATAAGCCCCAAACCATAAACCCTAAATCATACTTGATAAATTTTAAAGCATACTTGAGAGGAGGTGTTGATTAAGAAGATAGAATAAATCTACATTCCCCATCTTAGTGGAAGTCGACATGTCAATGAGTAAAAGAGCATGAACTTCTATCTAAATATTGAAGAAACCTTTTTGCAAAAAAATGTCAATAGCATTGTTCACAACCATTAATTTAGCATAGATAATAGAATAAGCTTTAAGAGTATAAGTAAAAATAAAAATGACATTACCTTCAAAATCCCTAAAAATACCACCACAATCAAATGTATTCTGAGAAATAGAGCCATCAATATTAATTTTAATAATATTATTATTATGTTTTATCCAACATATAATATTATTTTCTTTATAGAAGGTGATCTCAGGCAGGTAAAGACCCAATTTTTGGGCCACCAATTTGCAACCTCTAAAATGAGTGTTACTAATTAAATTTGCATTAAATAATGCATGATTTTTTTTTTCTTTAGTTCTAGCAATAATCTTTTTTTGATTCATAGGAATACCATGATATTTAGCATCATTTCTATCCATCCATATGAACTAAATAAGGCTAATGGCAATTAAAACTTTGATATGACCTTTCATAGTTTTGTGGAAAGAATTTGACATAAAGAAAAAAAGCCATGGAAATGGTTAGTATTAAAAGATCATACCAAACCCATAATTTAGAGGCAATAGCACCATTGACAAAAACATGATTAACATTTTTTTGAAAATATGAAATAACATTTGGAAGGAAAAATGAAATCCTTTATCCTAGAGCAAGGAATCAACATGAATGAAGTTTTTATTATTCTCCAAGTAAGAGAGAATAAGAGATGATATTATTCCAAAGTTTAATAAATACATTTGAAGAAATATGAGTGTCTCTAATATAATTCCAAGCCTCTTTAAAAATAAAATCAACATTATAAGACAACTTAATAAGAATTTGATCAGCTTGTTGGAAAAGATAGGAATATCATTGAATTTATCAAAAAGAGAGATATGAATAAATTGGCTAAGTTTTATATCATTCCACTTGTTATTAAGCCAAAATGAGTTGACTTTAGTAGTAGTAGAATGGGTTGATAAAAAAGAATCAACAGAACCACCACCAATCTAGTTATCTTGTCGAAAGGAAGAAGATCCCAAATTTGTACCCCAAGATATCAAGGATTCAACCTCCCATTTAATGAAGCAAATCCTTTTCCAAAGCGGGAGTCACCAACTTTATAAGTACATAAGGGTGCTTACCTTGGTAGTATTTAATTAGCCAGAGGCTATCTTTTTATTAAAATTCCACCAAATTCATTGGAGAAGGCGTAATATCTTCACCAATAGGTTTGCAAACAAGTGCACTTTCAGGACCACAACATTTATGCCAAGTATTCTAATGCATCATTTTAACTGAATTATTAGAGCCCTAGAAAAATTTATTAAGGAGTTGATCAATTCTATTTAAGATAGAATTAGTAGGGATAATGGTTTGAATAAGATATAAAGGCATCGAATTAAGAGTACTCTAAGCAAAGTAAGAGACCAAAAGTAAGTGAAATTCCCACACCAAAATTTTATTAGAAATTTTCTGGATAAGCTTTTCAAAAAGATGGGATCTCTTTTGACTTTTCAGAAGAGGAGCACCCATATATTTAATAGGGAGATGCTCGTGTTTAAAGTTAATGATTCTCAAGAAATTGATTTTATTATAAAAAATTTTAGAGGAGGTAATAAAGTATCTCTTGCTTTCATTAATAGAAATACCACTTTCTATCAAAATTATTTAAAATTTCTTAAGTCTTTTGATATGATGAAAAGAAGCATTACAAAGATAATGAAATCATCAACAAAGCTAACATGAGAAATAGGGATAGAGTTCTAAATTATATTCTAGGGTTTTGAATAAATCATTTAAACTCCTAGGAAGGTATTCCACAGTAATAATAAACAAAGAAGGGGACAAAGGATCTCCTTGTCTCAATCCATGAAGAAATGGAAAGAATCCTAAAGCTTCACCATTATGAAAAATTAAAAAGCAGGCATTATTAATTTAGTTTTTAAAATGGTTAATGAAATTATTAGAGAAACTAAATAAATGCAGGATATTTAAAAGGAAATCCTAAGAGATATAATCAAAGGCTTTAGAAATATCTAATTTAAAAGATGTTACCACGTGGAACATCAAAATCATGAATAAGCTCTTGAGCAAGAAGAAGCGTTATCGAATAGATCTCCCTCTAACAAAACCGTTTGAGAGAGATAATTTTTTAAGGAAAGTAAAGGACTAAGTCTATTAGTAATAATTTTAGAAATCAATTTATTAAAGAAAGTGTAAAGACTAAGTCTAAAATCACTCCAAGAATCATTATCTTTTTTTATGTATGAGAACAATGGAAGTGCAAGAAAAATATTTATGGAGAGGATTACCAATAAAAAAATCAATAACATTGATTAAGTCATGCTTAATAATAGACCAAAAAATTTTGAAAAAATTGAGTAGTTTAACCCTCAGACAATGAAATCAATGTTCATGCTATTGAGAACTTTACCAATCTCATCTTCTTAGCAACCTAGTAAGCTAATGATTATCATCATTAGTAATAATAGATGGGATCAAATGCAAATTAGAAATAACTTCATAAGAGTGGCTTTTTTAAGCATACTTCTAAAGTGGTTAAATAACATAATCTTTTAATAACATTAATATCAGTAATCCAATCTCCAATATCATTTTTCATTTTTTTGATATAATTTAAAGCTCACTTTTTATTAAATAAAGCATAAAAATACTTGGTATTTCTGTCCCCATCAGCAATATGTTTACTAGCATCTTTTTGGCGCCAAAAGGTCTCTTCAATATTCTAATAATTAACAAGTTTATCTTTAGCTTCATTCAAATCTTTAAGCTTTTCATCCAAAAGTTTCCATGTTTTTTATATTAGCAAAAAGATTTTTAAAATAATGTTGTTTCCAGCAAACCAAATTTTGTTTGAGTTTTTTAAGCTTAAACCATAATCTATTCATACCCCTAATCAAATTATTAGGGTGTAAAGGGGCAATCCAATTAATGGCCACAACTTTAAGAAAATCTAGATTCTGAATATACATATTTTAAAATCTGAAAGAGGGTGAGATGTTTAATATTTTATAGTTTTCTTTAACATAAACCAAAAGTGGGGCATGATTAGATAAAGTTTTACTAAAATGGTTAACAGAGGTAAGAGGCCATTAATTAATCCAATGAGAGATGAAAAGAATTCTTCTAAATGTTGAGAGCTTATATTTTGCCAAGTATAATTAGAGCCTTTAAAACCAATGTAAAAAAGATTGGAATCAAGAATCATATTAAAAAATTCTTCCAAATAATGAATATTAGGAGCAAACCACTCTTCTTTCAAGAATACATAATAGTTTAAATCACCCCAACCAACCAAGGTTTGTTAATAGAAAGAGCAAAACTTCTCAAATTCTCCCAAAGAACATTTCGACCAGCTCTATTGCAAGAGCATAAAATAAAGAGCCCAGCACATAAGAGTCACCAAAAGAAATTTGAGCATTGACAACTTATTGTAGATCATCTAAAATTAAAACATTTAAGAAGCTATTCCAAAAGCACTAAATTTTATTATTGATGTTAGAGAAAAAATTACTAAAGCCAAGCATTTTACTATCATGATTGATTTTATCGATGTATAAGAGGTTCAATAACAATAAGTAAAGAGATATTGTTAATTTTAATGAGATTTCTAATACGATTATGAATAGTGAGGGTACCAATCCCTCTAACATTCCAAATAAAATATTAAACATAAAAAAATTGTAAAAGGAAATTAAAGAATAATAAAGAGAGAGAGAAAGAATAACAAATTCTCTTCTAAGAAAAAATTGAAACAACACATTATTTATGTGAAGAGGATCCAGATCTAGTAGATGCAAAAATAGGAGGTTGCATCTTAGAGTTTTAGTTTTTTTAAGGATAGTTTAGAATTTTTTTTTTTTTATCAAAGTGTCACCATTGGATATAGATTGATTAGAAATATTATTAATAGGATAAGGATCAGTAAGAAAATCTCTAATCACAACTTCCCCCTCTTTGAAATCAGCATTTTGTTGAAAAGTGGGATTAGAATGAAGGTCAATCTTGGAATTACGGGAAGGAGAAGATATTATACCATTCAAAGCACAATTATCAATGTCAAAATCAGTATTTTGCTCAAGAATTTCAATGACATTCGTTATCATTTAAATCCTCATTCTCATCAATTAATGCTAGAAAGAAGGAATAGACTCATTAGAGAATGAATCATCATTTTTTCAACCTCTTGAATTTGGAATTAGCCATAATAGGCATATTCTCATGTAAAGAAAGGTTGTTGGCAAACCATCTTTTCAACATTATTAGTACCTTTTCATGGTCAGAATGAGAAGTAAAATCAACAATTTTAGGAACATCAGAAGATTCCAAGAGTCTGACCTAATATCAACATTTAAGTTATTTTTAGGCACAAAAATAGTTTTATTAACTTTATTAGAAGCTAATTTTGATTTATGATCATTCAAAATTTTCTTTTAAGATGCGATTGAAGAACAAAACACTCTAAATTATCATGACCATGTATATTGTAATGGGAATAGAAAACTAAATTTTTTTTAAATTTGACCTTTTGTAAATAACCAAACTTTTTAGATCCAATCCAAACCTCCTTAGTTTGTTTTTTAGATATGTCAAGTTCAACAAATATACGAGCAGAGGGACAAGATCTCACGGGTCACCGATCGATTTGGAGTGTTACCAAAAAGAGCCCCATAATAAATAAAATTTGTGGTAAGTTAATGGATTCTTATATTTGGAAGAGCTAACCGATAAGAATAATAGGTAATTCATCCTTATATCAAAAGGGGAGACCACTTCAACAAATGCATTTGACATTTAAGACAAAATAAGATCGACGAAAAAACCTTGAATAATTTAAATCATTCATAAGTTGAATCAAATATGTCTTGATCGATCAACCAATAGAAAGCACTTCAAAGTTTAAGGTTATGAAGAAAGGATCGGATCTTTTCCAAATTTGGCAAGTGCAATGCAATTTTCCAACCAAAGTAAATTCAAAAGGTTTTGTAAGCTTTTTGACATCATGATCCAAACACATGATTGTAGCATACCTAAAAAGAAGTCAAAATAATATTCACCGAGTCAGATATGGTAGAGATCTTACTAGAAAGTGCATCCTTAAAGTGTTTAATGGTATGGCATTAGTTTTAGAATCCCCAAAATTAGATTCCCCTAGTTGGATCATCCAAATTGGGAGATGTAATGGGTTCGAGGTCAAGCATTATTCTAAGAGACACATCAAGGAGCCATATTTAAAGGGTCCATAAAATGGTCGATAATGATGAAGGTTCCACCAAAATGAGACGGGATGCAAGGGGAAAGATAAAATCATAAGAGGAGAACTAGGATTACTAAGAAGTTTCTAGAGTTTAGTGTGGTAGAGTTTAGGTTTTATTTAGGTTAAAGGTTTAGGTTTTAGGTTAGTTTAGTTTAGTTTATTTAGGGTTTAGGGTTTAGTGGTATTTAGGATGTAGTATTTAGGTTAGTTTTATTTAGTAGGTTTTAGGTTAGTTTAGTTTAATTTATAGTTTTATTTAGTTTCTTTTTTAGATTTTAGGTCAGGGTTTAGGCTTAGTTTAGTATTTAGGTTTGGTTTTAGATTTTTTTGGGTTTTACTCAGTTAGGTTTTGAGTTTTAAGGTTAGGTCAGATCAGGATTTAGGCCAGGTTTACTTTGGTAAGGTTAGGGTTGGTGGGTAGGTCAGGTTAGATGGTAGTTTAGGGTTTAGATGGCTCATGGTAGGGTTTTAGGGTTTTTTTTAGGTGGGTATGATTTAAGTAGGGTAGGGTTTAGATTTAGTTTTAAATTTAGTAAAGAGAGTTTATTTAGTTTATTTTATATATTTAATTTTTATTTTATTTAGTTTAGTTTATTTATTTTAATTTATGTTTTTATTTTATTATCTAAGTTTAGGTTTAGGTTTATGTTTATGTTTATTTTTTTGGTTTAGTTTTATTTTTTATTTTATTTTTAGGTTATATTTTAATTTTAGAATTAGGTTTAGGTTTTATTTTATTTTTTTGGGTTTAGGTTTAGGTTTATTTTAGGTTTATTTTTAGTTTAATGGTTTATTTTAGTTTATTTTATTTTATTATTATGGTTTATGTTTTTATTTGGCCAAGGTTTTATTTATTTTATTTTAGTTTATTTTATTTAGGTTTAGGTTTATTTTATTTTGTTTATTTTATTTTTTTATTTTTTAGTTTAGGGTTTAGGTTTTAGTTTTTATTTATTTTAGGTTTTTTTTAGTTTATTTTATTTATTTTTGTTTATTTGGTTTATTTTTATTTTAGGTTTTATTAGTTTATTTTTTTATTTTATGTTTAGGTTTAGGTTTATTTGTTTTTATTTTATTATATTTCATTATTTTATTTAGTTTAAGTTTTATATATTTATTTTGGTTTAATAGGTTTAGATTTTTTTTAGGTTTAATTAGGTTTTGGGTTTAACGTTTTATTTTAGTGTAGGGAGGACCAGGTTTTTAGTGTTTAGCTTTTAGGATTTAGGGTTTTTTAGGTTTTGGGTTTAGGGTTATCTTAAGGTTTAGAGTTTTTAAAAAAAAATTAATTAAACTTAGTTTAGTTTTTTAATTTAGCATATTTGCATTTTATTTTATTTTATGTTTATAATTTTATTTAGTTTTGTTTTATTTATTTGTTAGGTTTTATTTTAGTTTTAGGTTTAGGTTTAGTTTATTTTTGAGTTTTTTATTTTATTATTAGTTTAAATTTATTTTATCTGTAGGTTTAGGTTTTATTTTATTTTATTTGAGTTTTATTAGGTTATTTTTTAGTTTAATTTTAGTTTAAATTTTGGTTTATTTTAGTTTATTTTATTTATTATTAGTTAGTTTAGCTTTTTATTTATTAGTTTATGTTTAGTTTTATTTAATCATTTATTTTTTATTTAGGTTTAGTTTTATTTATGTTTTGGGTCATTAGGTTAGTTGGGTCAGCTGGGTTAGTCATAGGCTTTAGGATTAAGTTGGATCAGTTTAGTTTTCTGGGTTTTTATGATTTAGTCAGTGGCTCAGGTAGGTTTTGCTTTTAGGTTTTATTATTAGTTTAGGGTTTTAGGTTTTAGGTAAGCTCAGGTCATTTAGGGTAGTGTTTATAGGTTTGGGTATTTAGAGTATGGTTTAGTATTATATATGATTAGGTTTAGGGTCATTTAGGTTTTTAAATTAAGCAAACAAGAGGTTTAGTTTATTTAGTTTATTTATTTATTTAATTATTTTATTTATTTAGTTTAGTTTATTTATTTAATAGGTATTTATTTTAGTTTAGGTTTAGTTTTGTTTATTTTTTAGGTTTATATTTAATTTTAGGTTTAGATTTTATTTTATTGTGTTTTAGGTTTATTTTTTTATTTTAGGTTTTATTTTTTAGTTTTAGTAGGTTTTTATTTTATTTTTTATTTTATTTATTTATGATTTAGGTTTAGTTTATTTAAGGCTAAGGTTTTATTTATTTTAGTTTAGTTTATTTTAGTCTAGGTTTAGGTTTATTTTTTTGGTTTATTTTATTTTTATTTTAGGTTTAGGTTTTTTGTTAGTTAAGGGTTTAGGTTTTATTTTTATTTATTTTTAGGTTTATTTTTTAGGTTTTGATTTTTAATTAGTTTTTATTTTATTTTATTTTTGGTTTATTTGGTTTTTATTTTATTTAGGTTTTTTATTCCTAGGTTAATTTGTTTTTTAAGTTTAGTTTAGGTCTTTATTTATTTTATTTTAGTCTATTTTATATTATTATTTTTTTTTATTTTTTAGGTTTAGGTTTAGGTTTTGTTTGCTTTATTTTATTTTATTTCATTATTTTATTTAGGTTAAGTTCTTTATATATTTTATTTTAGGTTTTATTTAATTTAGGTTTAGATTTTTTAGGTTTTAGGGTTTAGGTTTATGGTTTTGGGTTTTAGGTTTATTTTAGGCTTTAGGATTTTAGTTTTTGTTTGGGTAGGGTTATTGGTAGAGTTATTTTTATTAAGCAAACCATGGTTTAGTTTTATCTTAGTTTACATTTTATTTGATTTAGTATTTATTTTATTTAGTTTAGTTTATTTATTTAGTTGGTATTTAGTTTAGGGAGGTAGTTTGGGTCAGTTAGTGATTTGATTAGTTTAGGGTCATGGTCAGTGGCCTTTATTTAGGTCAGCTAGGTGGAGTTTGGCCTGGGGTTTAGCCCAGGTTAGTAGGTTTAGGTAAGAGTAGTAAGTTTTAGGTGGGGCTCAGTGGAGGGTTTTTTAGGGCTCAAGTTTGGGTAGGCCAGGCTGGCAGTGGCTCAGTGTCATAGTTATGGTTGGCTAGGGTTAAATTTGGGTTGGTAATTTAGATTGGCCTGGGTTTGGGGATTAGGTTTTTTTTTAAATTAAGTAAGCTAGTAGGTTTATATTTATATAGTTTATTTAATTTATTTTTTTAGTTTCATTTATTTTATTTTATTATTTTATTTTGGTTTATTATTATTTTTATTTAGGTTTATGTTTATATATTTTAGTTTAGGTTTTCATTTTATTTTATTTTATAGGTTTATGTGTAGGTGCTTATTTTTAGTTTAGTTTTATTTTTATTTTATTTTTTTTTGGTTTATTTTTATTTTTTTAGGTTTATGTTTAGGTTTATTTTCTATTTTTTAGGTTTATTTTTTATTTTTATTTTAGTTTATTTTAGTTTTATTTTATTTTAGTTTAGGTTTATTTTTTTTATTTTATTTTTTAGTTTAGGGTTTTTGGTTTAGTTTATTTTTAGGTTTAGGTTTTATTTATTTTAGTTTAATTTATTTTAGCTTAGGTTTAGGTTTATTTTATTTTGTTTATTTTAAGTTTATGTTTTATTTTTTAATATTTTTAGATTTATTTTTTAAGTTTAGGTTTTTATCTAGTTTTTATTTTATTTTATTTTATGTTTTTTATTTTTATTTTATGTTTGTGTATTATTTTAGGGTTAATGTTTTTTTAGTTTATGTTAAGGTTTATGATTTAGGTTTAGGATTTAGCTTTGTTTAGGGTTTTGGTTTGGTTTATTAGGTTTAGTTATTTGTGGTTTAGGTTTTATGTTAGTGGGTTTAAGATTTGGGGTTTAGGATTTAAGGTTTAGGGGGTTTAGGTTTAGGTTTTGAGTTTGGTTTGGGTTTAAAGTTTGAGTTTAGGTTTCATTTAGGGTTTAGGGTTTAAGATTTTTTTTTAATAGAAGAAATATTTAACATTTCTTCTTTTGATTTCATCAACCAAGTAGAGACATTTTCTAAGATACAAGCGACACATACATAAAAATTGACCATCATAGAGCAAATCAAATACCCTAGGTAACTAGAATCATCTTTAATGTAAAGACACAGTTCCATAAGCAGCAGATCGGATCTCGTTCTTCGCTTTAGTTCCCACCACCCTCATGAGTATTGGGATCCTCCATCATATACCTGATCTATCCCTCTGCCACCACTATGATTTTAACCTCTATCGTACCTCCCACCTCCTTAACTACCATCTCCTTATCCATTAGCACCTTTAAATCCATCACACTCCGATCCTCAACCTCCGATTCTCCTCCATAACCACCACCCATATCCACCATCATATCCACACTTCTAGTAGGTTAGTGTAAGTTTTGGGGTGGTTTAGTTTAGGTTTTGGGGTATAGTTTTAGGCTTTAGGGTTTAGGTTTTAGGGTTTAGGGTTTAAGGTTTAGGGAGTTAGGTTAGTTTAGGTTTAGGTTTGTGTTTTTAGAGTTTTAGGGTTTAGTTTAATGCTTTAGGTTTAGAGTTTTAGGTTTAGGTTTAGGGTTTAGGGTTTAGGTTTAGTTATGGTTTGGGGTTATTTAAGGTTTAGAGTTTAAGGTGGGGTTTAGGTTTAGGTTTTAGGTTTGTGGTTTTATTTGTTTATTTTTTTAATCTTTTAAATTTAAATCAAGAAGTTTAGGTTTATTTAGTTTATTTTTATTTTAGTTTTTTATTTTTTTTTATTTTTATTTAGGTTCATTTTTTACTTAGTTTTAGTTTATTTATTTATTATTTTTTTTAGTTTTATTATTATTTTAGTTTATTTTAAAGTTTAGGTTTAGGTTTATGTTTATTTTAGTTTAGTTTTATTTTTTATTTTTTATTTTTGGTTTTAGGTTTATTTATTTTTAGTTTAGTTTATTTATTTTATTTAGGTTTTAGGTTTTTATTTTATTTTATTTTTTAGGTTTTATTTAGTTTTAGGTTTTATATTTTATTATTATATATTTAGTTTTAGTTTAGTTTATTTTAGTTTATATTTTATTTTGTTTATTTTATTTTTATTTGGTTTAGTTTTAGGCAGTTTACATTTTATGTTTAGTTTTTTTAAATTTTATTTTATTTTTTTATTTTATAATTTATTTATTTAGGTTTAGTTCTTATTTTAATTAGTTTTTTTTTATTTTAGGTTTATTTTATTAGTTTAGGTTTTATTTTATTTTATTTAGTCTATTTATTTTATTTATTATTTTGGTTTATTTAGTCTTTTAGGTTTAGGTTTAGGTTTATAGGTTTAGGTTTTATTTATTTATAGGTTTGGTTTAGAGTTGGTCAGTTTGGGTTTATAGTGGCCCAGAAGGGAGGCCTGGGCCCAGGAGTTTTAAGTGGGCTCAGGCCCAGGCCCAGGAGTGGTGGTTTTAGAGGAGTTTAGGGAGAGGGTTTTAGGGCACAGCCCAGCTCAGGCAGCAGGCAAGGTTTGGTCAGCTCAGTTTAGTAGAGTTAAGGGCCCAGTTTAGGCCCAGTTTAAGTTAGAGGAGGTGGTTAGGGCCCAGTTTAGGTTTAAAGTTTAGGCCCAGTTTAAGGCCTAAGCCTGGCTCCCAGGTAGGGCCCAGCTCAGCTCAGCCCAGTTTAGTTTAGGAAGTTAGTTAGGTCCTTTTGGCTCAGGCCCAGTTGGCCCAGTTTAGTCAGGCCTATGAGAGTTTAGGTTTTAGTTTAGGCTATTTAGTCAGCTTTAAGATTTAGAGTTTAGGTTTAAGTCTTATTTAAGTTTAGGTAGTAGGTAGTTTAACAGGTTTAGGGTTTAAGGAGTCAGAGTTTAGCCCAGGTTTAGGGTCAGTATTAGAAAGCTCAGCCTGTTTAGAGTTTATCAGGTTTAAGAGTTTAGGATTTAGAGGTAAGGCCTGGGGTGGGGCCCAGGGAGTTTAAGAGGTAAGGTTTAGTTTAGGTTTTCTGGGGTCATGGTTTAGGTTTTAGGGTGGTAGGAGGGTTTTGGAGTGGGTGGGTACCATTTTAGATTTAGGTTTAGGATGGTAGGGTTTAGTTGGTAGGGTTTAATGTGGGTTTTTTAAGTGGTTTGTGGTTTAGGTTTAGGGTTTGGTTTTAGGTTTAGGGTTTAGGTTTTAGTTTATTTAGGTTTAGGTTCTTTTTTTTTAATAGAGAATCAATTTAATATTCAACATTTCTTCTTTTGATTTCACCAACCAAGTGGCAAGTTTTCTAAGACAAGCGATGACATAGATAAAAAATGATCATGCATAGAGCAAATCAAAAACCATAGATAACTAAAACTATCTCTATAAAGACATAGTTCCATAAGCGATTGGATGGCCATTCTTCAATTTCTCCGTTCCCATTAGAACCACCACCACCTCTCGGCGTGGGATCAGCCATCATATCCCCAATCATCCCTCGACCACCATGCGGTTGTAACCTCCATCACTCCTCCGCCTCCATAACAACCCTTTGCTCACCACCTCCATATCCATCGGCACCTCAAATCTCCCACCACCACCGATAATGTCGCCTCCACCTTTTCTGCACTCTAGGTGAGCTGGTTGACCGATGTTCTGCGTCAAGGTTCTTCCATTATTAAGGTTTAGATTTAGGTTTAGGTTTTGGATTATTAGGTTTAGGGTTTATTTATTTTATTTATTTAGTTTCTTTAGGTTTAGGTTTAGCATTTAGTTTAGGGTTTATGGTTTATGCTTTAGGGTTTAGGGTTATTTAAGGATTTTGGGTTTAGGTTTAGGGTTTAGGTTTAGGGTTTTAGGGTTTTAGTTAGGTTTAGGGATTAGGGATTAGGGTTTAAAGTTTAGAGTTTAGTTTTAGGCTTTATGGTTTAGGGTTTTTAGGGTTTAGGGTTAGCTTAGGGTTTAGGGTTTGTTTAGGGTTTAAGGTTTAGGGATTGGTATTTTAGATTTTAGGTTTGAGGTTTAGGTTTAGTTAGGTTTAGATTTAGTTGAGATTTAGGGTTTAGCTTAGGGTTTAGGGTTTAGGATTTAGGGTTTAGGTTTAGGTTATAGGTTTAGGGTTTAAGTTAGGTTAGGTTTAGGTTTATTTAGCTAATTTAGTTAATTTTTTATTTTATGTAGCTTCAACTTTATTTTTATTTAGTTTATTTTATTTATTTTAGGTTTACATATTTTAGTTTAGGTTTTTTCTTTAGTTTATTTCTTAGGTTTTGGTTTAGGTTTAAGTTTATTTTTTAGTTTCGTTTTATTTTTAATTTATTTTTTAGGTTTTGGTTTTATTTTTTATTTTTAGGTTTAGGTTTATGCTTTTTTTAAGTTCATGTTTTAGGTTTTTATTTTTGATTTATTTTTAGGTTTAGTTTTATTTTTGGTTTATTTTATTTTATTTAGGTTTAGGTTTAGGTTGATGTTTTATTAATTTTAGTTTAATTTATTTTAGTTTAGGTTTAGGTTTATCTTATTTTTATTTTAGGTTTATGTTTTTTTTAGTTTAGGGTTTAGGTTTCATTTTTATTACTTTTTAGATTCTTTTTACATTTATTTTTTAGGTTTAGGTTTTTATTTTGTTTTTATTTTATTTTATTTTAGGTTTATTTTATTTTTATTATAGGTATTATTTTATTTTATTTAGGTATTTTCTTTTTTAATTTAGTTTAGGTTTTTATTTATTTTATTTTATTATTTTTTTATTTTTTATTTTATTATCTTTTTACGTTTAGGTTTAGGTTTAAGTTTATGTTTTAGTTTAGGTTTTTATTTTATTTTATTTTAGTTTAGGTTTTTTTATTTATTTTATTTTTAGGTTTTATTTAGTTGAGGTTTAAGTTTTTTATCTTTTTTAGGGTTTGGGTTTAGGATTTAGGGTTTGTTTTCTTGGGTTTTGGGTATAAGGTTGAGGGGTCAAGTTTTAAAGTTTGTGGTTTAGGGTTTAGGGTTTTAGGGTTTAGTGTTTAGGGTTTAGGGTTTCAAATTTTCAGGGTTTACGGTTTAAGGTTTAGGGTTTTGGTTTTAGGTTTAGGGTTTAGGTTTTAGTTTAGGACTTACAATTTTTGGTTAATTATTCTTAACTGAGAACAAATTCGGATTCAACATTTCTTCTTTCGAATTCATCAACCAAGTAACACTAAGTTTTCTAAGACAAAAAGCCATTGATAAAAAAGCATAGAGCAAATCAAAAACTAGAACTCTGTAAAGACAGTTCCATAAGCGTGGATCAGTCATTTTTGATTCTCGGTTCCCATCAAAACCACCCCGACTCTTGCGGGATCCACCATCATATCCGATCTCTCCCTCGCCACCCACCACTTGTAACCTTGCTCCTCCACTCCATACCAACTTTGACCAACACCTCCATATCCGCACCTCTTAGATCCCCACAACGATAATTGCCACCTCTGCCTTTGCCTCCGCAGATCTAGGCACAGGTTGGCGGTGATGTTCCAACCATCAAGGTTCTGCCAATTCTTAGGGTTTTTTTTAAATGAAAAGTGGGAGAATTTTATTGACAAAAAGAAAGGGATATAAGGTCCTTAAAAGAAATAAATCTTTAAACTACTACTCAAAGAGCTACAATTAGCCTAAAGAGATAAATCCCCAATCTATTACAAGAAAACCAAAGCAAAAGAAAGAAAAGACAAAACTAAGAAAGAAATAACACAAAATTCCAAAAAAAGGTAGCTAAAGACATCTATATCTGAAATTTTTTGAGATGCACAAACCATAAAACACAAACACGCAAAAAACAACTTAAGATAGAGAAAATCATCTAGAAATAAGGACAAGATAAGTACATAAATGAAACAAAATGATAAAATCATAGATAAGGCTCACGCTCAGTCACATTCATCTCATGGGCAATAAGCTATGTGAGCATCCAAACTTCAAAAGAAGGGTTACAATCACATATGGTACTAGCCAAAAGATAATAGGGAAACATCCATAACATAGTTACCTCGGTTAAACCAAAACCAAATAATAGAGCTAGCCAAGTTCTAGTATTTATCATCAAGATTAAATAGGTAACTAACAACAAAACAATTAGCCAAACTAGAGCAAAATCAACCAAACAAGATATAGCGAAGAAATAACCACCATCAAAGCCACCCAAACAAACAAAGACAAAAAGTAAAGAACCAAAATTAAGATCCACCAACCAACATCACAAGCCAGCCGACATCACCACAAACATATCGTGAGGAATCATTAGAAATAGTAACAGAGTCAAGAACAACAATAGCCACATACAGGTTCATCCCACAATGAAAGAAATGACAAGCTAATGGGCCATCCAAACCAGCAGGGAAAACACCACAAAAAAACTTTAAAAGACCACTAGAAGGGGAACAAAACTAGATGGCGGTGCGACTCAAAAGAGTAACTCAGCCTAGGAATGAACAAAGCCCATGTCTAGGCTCAACCAATAATCACGATGCTAGATATCCAAAACCAAAAAAGAAAAAATCATAGCCATCAAGCAACCACCACCAATAAACCCTCACAAGAAATAAAGGAAGGGAAAAAGGCAAACAAGCAAGCTCCGCTGCCAATCACCAAACCATCATAAACCAACATGAGAGACCAAGAAGAGAGAACCACCAAAACTAGAACCAATGCTTAATACCTAACTTGAAACCATCCCAACCTCCATCAAGGAGATACCATTCTTAGGGTTTAGGTTTAGGTTTAGGTTTATTAGGTGGGTTTAAGTTTATTTTTTATTTAGTAACTTTAGGTTTAGGTTTAGGTTTAGGGTTTAGGGTTTAGGGCTTAAGGTTAGGGTTTAGGGTTTAGGGCTTTAGGGTTTAAGGTTTAGGGTTTATTATTTAGGGTTTTAGGAATTATGCTTTTAGGGTTTAGGGTTTAGGGTTAGGGTTTATTTAGGGGGTTTAGAGTTATAGGTTTAGGGTTTTGGTTTTTTTAGGGTTTAGGTTTAGGTTTATGGGTTTTAAAATTAAAGTAGGTTTAGGTTTATTTAGTTTATTTTTTATTTATTTTAGTTTATTTTATTATTTATTTTATTAGGTTTATTTTTTATTTTTTATTTAGTTTAATTATGTATTTTAGTTTATGTTTTTATTTTAGTTTATTTTATAAGTTTAGTTTAGGTTTAGGTTTATTTTAGTTGAGTTTTATTTTATTTTATTTTAGGTTTAGGTTACTTTTTTTTTTTAGGTTTAGGTTTAGGTTTCTATTTTATTTATTTTGGTTTAAATTTTAATTTTATATTTTAGGTTTATTTTTAGGTTTTATTTTTTAGTTTAAGTTTAGGTTTATTTTTAATTTTCTTTAGTTTAGGTTTAGGTTTAAGTTTTATTTATTTTAGTTTTGTTTATTTTAGTTTAGGTTTATGTTTATTTTATTTTCTTTATTTTTTTATTTTTTGGTTTATGTTTTTTTTTATTTTAGGGTTTAGATTTTATTTTTAAGGTTTATTTTTTAGGTTTAGGTTTTTATTTTATTTTATTTATATCTAGTTTTATTTTAATTAGGTTTTTTATTCATAGGTTAATTTTATTTTTTTAGTTTAGTTTAGGATTTTATTTATTTTATTTTATTTTGGTTTTACATTTTTTATTTTATTTTATTTTTAGGTTTAGGATTAGGTTTTAGTTTAGGTTTTTATTTTACTTAGATTTAGGTTTTATTTATTTTATTTTTTGGTTTTATTTAGTTTAGGTTTAGGTTTTAGGTTTTGGGGTTTAGGATTTAGGGTTTAGAGTTTAGGGTTTAGGTTTAGGGATTAGGGTATATGGTTGTAGGTTTAGGGTTTAAAGGTGGGATTAGGGTTTTAGAGTTTAGGGTTTAGGGTTTAGGGTTTAGGTTTACATATATGTAGGTTTAGGGTTTAGGGTTTTATTTTTTTAACAGAGAACAAATTTAGATGTAACATTTCATCATTTTGATTTCATCAAGTAACATACCAAGTTATCTAAGACACCTGGCGATGACATAGATAAAAAAATGAGATCATAGCAAATCAAAACCAAATAACTAGAATCCTATGATAAAACAATTCATAGCATAGATCGGATCGGTGGTTCTTGTTTCTAGTTCCCATGAACCACCGACCTCTCTAGTAGTGGGATGAACCATCACATCCTCAATTTCTCCTCTACCACCACCACTGTAACCTCATCGCTCCCCACCTCCATAAACACCACTACTCCAACCATCACCTCCATATTCACCCTCTAGATTCCCCACCACCATGCCATAATATTTTCTTCTCCACCATTTTGGTGAGCTAGTTGTGATGTTCTTATCAAGGTTCACGAAGGTTTAGGTTTATTAGGTTTTAGTGATTAGGTTTATTTTTTAATTTATTTGGTTACTTTAAGTTTTGTTTAATGTTTGGGGTTTAGGGTTTATGGTTTAGGGTTAGGGTTTAGGATTTAGGGTTTAGGATTTTTGGTTTTATGCTTTTAAGGTTTTAGGTTTAGGTTAGTCTTTATTTAGGGTTTAAGGTTAGTTTAGGGTTTAGGGTTTAGGGTTTTAGAGTTTTGTTTAGGGTTTAGGGTTTTGTTTAGGGAATAGGATTTGGGTTTAGGGTTTAGGGTTTAGGGTTTTAGTTTTGGGGAAGTTAGAATTTTATTACCATAAAAGGAAAAGATATAATCTCCTTAAAAGGGTAAACTAAAATTATATTGCTCTCAAAGCTACAAGAGAGAGCTAAACCCCATCTAAGTTCACTAGAAAATATAAGGATAAGCGAAATGACCTAAAAAAGCATAAAGAAAAGACACAGACTAAAACAAATCACGAAAATAATAGATGAGTGTGAGTTCATGATTCTTTTGAGAAGTAAGATAAGAATGATCCACAATAACATCCCTTGGGTTGACTAAGCATGACCATTCCCTCTGTAAAGTTCTAACTAAAAGAAATGCAAAAAAAAAAATACAAAGGTAAAAGGATAAGGATAAATAGAGGAAAAAGAGAGAGCTTAGAAAGAGAAGGCTTAGGCTCAATTAGGATCATCTCAAGGGGCAATATTAATATGAGCATCTAGACATCATAAAGAAGCATTACAATATGTAATGCTACCAACCGAGAGAAGAGGTGAGTAACATCAAAGCCATCATAGCGATACGATATAAGAAAACATATATGGCCGAGTCCTTAGAGTTTAGATCTACACCATTAAACAAAAGCAATTGAGCAGTAGCTAGACCAAACCACCAAACAAAAACACAACAAACTAATCACAATAACCTAGAAAGAGGCTAGAAAAGTCAAAAAATGAACAATAGCCATTAACTAAATACCCATCCAAGCTCTAATCACAGGAAACCAAAACTAGCCATCGACATTTTTCCAAACCAATGCTAATTAGAAACAACCAACAAAACCAAATAGGAGCCCTTAAGCCAAAGTCCCAACAATGAGCTGTCACCAAGCCAAACCAGGGTGAGCAACCATAAATGACTAAATATCTCATAAATGAAACCATCAACTAAAGGAAAAATAAGCTGCATCCAATGCAAATCATGAGAAGACAAAAAAACAAAAGGGGCCAAAGCGATCCACCCAAAACTAAAAAGTCTAATACAAAAGGATCGACATAGGTTCAGCCAGCGTAGCAAAAGGCACCAGCAAATTATTGGGTTGAGCTTTTAGTTTTAGGGTTCTGGTTTAAGTTTAAGGTTTAGGGTTGTTGGTTTCTATTTTTTTTAACTGAGAATAAATTCAGATTCAACATTTCATCTTTTCAATTTCATCAACCAAGTAACACACTAAGTTTTGTAAGACACAAGTGGTGACATAGATAAAAATGAGCATGCATAGATCAAATCAAAAACCCTGGATAACTAGTATTGTCTCTACTATAAAGTCACAGTTTCATAAGTAGTAGATCGGATCGGCCATTCTTTAGTTTTTCTAGTTCCCATCAGAACCACCGTGGCCTCTTGAGTAGGAGGATCCACCATCATATCCCCGATCTCTCCCTCCATCATAATCATGGCTATAACCTCCGTCGCTCCTCCCACCTCCATAACCACCACTACTCGACCACCACCTTCATATCCACCAACAACTCAAGATCCCCACCACCAGTGATAACCCCTCAGCCTTCACCTCCACACCATATTAGGATCACGGTTAATGTGCTCCTTTCATCAAGGTTTTGCTCATTCTTAGGGTTTAGGTTTAAGTTTAGGTTTATTAAGTTTTAGGGTTTATGGTTATATTTTAATTTATTTGGTTACATTAGGTTTAGGTTTAAGTTTAGGCTTTGGGGTTTAGGGTTTAGGGTTTAGGGTTAGGGTTTAGGGTTTAGGGTTTAGAGTTTAAGGTTTAGGTTTTAGGTTTTATGTTTTTAGGGTTTAGGATTTAGGGTTAAGGTTTAGGGTTTAGGGCTTAGGGTTTTATGGGGTTTAGGGTTAAATGCTTAGGATTTAAGGTATAAGTTTTTTTTAAAATTAAGTTAACTAATAATTTTAGGTTTACTTGGTATATTTTGTTTATTTATTATTATTTTAGTTTACTTATTTTTTAGCTTTATTTAGTTCTAATTTTTATTTTTATTTAGTTTAGTTATTTTTATTATAATTTAGGTTTTTTATTTTAATTTATTTTTTGGTTTAGGTTTAGGTTTATTTTTCAGTCGAGTTTTATTTTTATTTTATTTTTTAGGTTTATGTTTAGGATTTTATTTTATTTTTTTAGGTTCAGGTTTTAGGATTTTATTTTTTGTTTTATTTTTTAGTTTAGGTTTAGGTTCATTTTTAGTTTATTTTATTTTATTTAGATTTGGTTTAGTTTAGATTTAGTTTATTTTAGGTTTAGGTTTTATTTATTTTAGTTTAGTTTATTTTAGTTTATGTTTAGGTTTATTTTTATTTTGTTTATTTTATTTTCTTTTATTTTATTTTAGGTTTAGGTTTTCTTTAGTTTAGGGTTTAGGTTTTATTTTGTATTTATTTTAGATTTTATTTTGGTATATTTTTAGGTTTAGGTTTTTTATTTTATTTTATTTTAAGTATATTTTATTTATGTTTTAAGTTTAGTTTTATATTTTAATTTAGGTTTTTTTATTCTTAGGTATATTTTATTTTATAGTTTAGTTTAAGATTTTATTTGTTTTATTTTAATTTATTTTTTATTTTTATTTTATTTTATTATTTTATTTTATTTTATTGTTTGTTTAGGTTTAGGTTTTAGTTTAGGTTTTTATTTTATTTTATTCTTTTATTTAGGTTTTGGTTTTTTTATTTATTTAATTTTTAGGTTTTATTTAGTTTAGGTTTAAGTTTCTAGGTTTTTAAGGTTTAGGGTTTCGGTTTAGGTCTTTGGTTTAGGGTTTAAGGTTATTTTTTAAGAAAACCAATAGAGGGGAGAATTTTATTGCCACATATAAAGGAGTACAAGTTCCTTAAGAGGGGAAAATTTTCTTAATTACTGCTCAATAAGCTACATTCAGCCTAGAGAGAAAAGTCCCCTATCTAATACAACAAAAGAAAGGAAATAAAAACCTAAGGAAAAGAAATAAAAGACCAAAAAACAACTAAGCAACAACATAGTAAATAGGGAGGATCAAACTACTAGAATCAAAAGCATTTTGAGAGTTGCACAATCCACATCCAGGATCTGAAACTTGCAAAGAACCTATAAAATCCTAGCTACTAGAAGATGTAATTAGCTAGAAAATCAAGCTTAAGCACATAATAAAGAGCAATATAAGAGAAAAATTCAAATAAGGCTTAGGCTCAGTCACCTTCATCTTAAGTGGCAACCACAAATGTGAGCATCCAACTTCAAAAGAAGGGTTACGGTCACATATGGAGCTACCAGCCAAAAGATAATAGGGAAATCATCCCAACCATCATTTCAAATTTACCTTCATGAAGGAAATCCACCAAAGAGTGAAAGTCAACAATTCTCTAGTACTTGTTGCCCAACAAATAGAAATAGCTGGACCACAAATAACCTAGCTGACTAAAGGTCACCAAGCCCGAAGGGAAGTAGCATCAACAAAATGAACACAATAGAAATGAAAAAGCTTCTACTAAGATTTCACCCAGAAAGTAAAGCCACCATGGATAGGAACCAAACCCACTAGTGTCACCAAACTACCACAAGAAACAATACAAAAACAAAATAACAACCAATAACTAGCACTAAGAAACCAAAAATTCCAAAATAGATCCGAGAATAAGGCAAACAATAAAAGCAGCCACCAGTCCAACCTAGACAGTAGAGGCAAGAAATAAAAAGGCAGTCAAAATACCTCATTTAGAGACAGGAAGATAGCCATAGGAAAACAACAGCACTAGAGAGAGGAAAAAGAACCCATGAGGAGACCAAAGGGCATCCAGAAAACTCTAAAAAGTCAACACCAAGAGTAGCAGGGAAAATTGCCTAATACCAAGAGGAAAAGGTCAATCCTCATTAAAATCCAACTAGCCACTCAAGGAAAAATAGTAGCTAATTGAGCAAATAGCCATTATCAACAACTAACAAATAGCCACCACAAAGACAAAAAAAAATAAAGAAAACCACCAAAGGCAACCCTACTAGCTAATATCAGTTCAGAAAGAAAACCAAAAAGGAAACTAACCAAACTAGCCAACACAACCAACCAAACCAGCCAGCCCACAAAGCAACCTAGTTAATTAACAAAGCAACATATGAGCCAACTCAATAAGGGCGGGGTCAAAGGGAGGAAATCCCAACATAGAGAAAGATAGGCATAGTGACAAACCAACAGGAAGCCACCAAAAATAATAAAGAAAGAAATGGTAATCACCTAACCAGATAAAAAGCTGCAGCTTGGGAGGACCACCCAACCTCCAACAGCCAACCAGAGTGGACAAGAAAATAGACCAAAGCCCCTTCTAGACACCAGGGATAAAAAAAACAAGTACCAAAGAGAAAATAGGATACTAACAACCACCAGTTAGCACCCTTCTAGCCACAAGGTAAAGGGAGAAACCAACAAACAAAAGCCACCAAGCCTAAAATGGATGAAGAGACCAAAACAACCAAAAGCCCTAGCACAAACTCAAGAGTGAAATGATCAACCAAGTAACAAACTAAGTTTTTTACGATAAAAGCAATGACATTGATAAAAAATGAGCACGCATAGAGCAAATCAAAAGCCTAGATAGCTAGAACCATCTCTACTGTAAAGACACAGTTCCATAAGCGGCGGTCGGATGTCATTTTTAGTTTCTCCAGTTCCCATCAAAACCACGGCCTCTTGAGTCAGGATCCACCATCATATCCACATCTCTCCTCGCCACCACCACTTGTAACCTTCGTTTGCTCCTCGCCTCCATACTAACTAGTACTTTGACCAACACCTCCATATCAACCGGCACCTCTAGATCCCCCACCGCCACAATGATAATTGCCACCTCTACCTTTGCCTCCCGCAGATAGGTGAGCACGGTTGACTTCTGCCATCAAGGTTCGCCAATTCTTAGGGTATTTTTTAAATGAAAAGTGGGAGAATTTTATTGACAAAAAAAAAGGGATATAAGGTCCTTAAAAGATATAAATCTTTAAACTACTCAAAGAGCAACAATTAGCCTAAAGAGATAAATCCCATCCTATTACAAGAAAACCAAAGCAAAAGAAAGAAAAGACAAAAACTAAGAAAGAAATAGCACAAAATTCCAAAAAAGGATAGCTAAAGACATCTATATCCTAAAATTTTTTGAGAAATGCACAAACCACCTACAGCCCCAAAACCAGCCACAAACCTGTAAAGAACTTAAGATAGAGAAAATCATCTAGAAATAAGGACAAGCTAAGTACATAAATGAAACAAAATGATAACAATCATAGATAAGGCTCAGGCTCAGTCACATTCATCTCATGGGCAACAAGATATGTGAGCATCCAAACTTCAAAAGAAAGGTTACAATCACATATGGTGCTACTAGCCAAAAAGATAATAGGGTAAACATCTACCAACATAGTCAACTTACCTCGGTTAAACCAAATAGCCAACAAGAGCTAGCCAAGTTCTAGTATTTATCATCAAGATTAAATAGCTAACCCAAAATAATCAAGAGCAAAGAAATCAACCAAACATGACAGCAGAAATAACCACCATCAAAAACAAACAAAGACAAAAGGTAAAGAACCAAAATTCACAGATCCACCAACATCACAAGCTATGACCCAGGACACCATCAAACATATCGGAGGAATCATTTGAAATAGCAGTCAAGAACAACAATAGCCACATACAGTTCATCCCAATAAAAGAAATGACAAACCAATGGGCCATCCATACAGGAAAACACCACAAAAAACTTTAAAAGACCACTAGAAAAGGGAACAAAACTAGATGGCGTGTGACTCAGGAGAGTAACTCAGAATGAACAAAGCCCATGGCCAAGCTCAACCAATAATCACGACCCTAGATATCCAAAACCAAAAAGCAAAAGGCTAGAAAATCCATAGCCATCAAGCAACCACCAATAAACCCTCACAAGAAATAAAGAGGCTAGGGAAAAGGCAAACAAGCAAGCTCAACATAATCCACACCATCATAAAACCAACATGCAAGAGACCAACAAGAGAGAGCCACCAAAACCAGAGGACAACCAATATGCTCAACAATACAATAACCTCCATGAGGAAGGAGACCATTCTTAGGGTTTAAGTTTATTTTTTAATTTATTTAGTAACTTTAGGTTTAGGTTTAAGGTTTAGGGTTTAGGGTTTAGGGCTTAAGGTTAGGGTTTAGGCTTTAGGCTTTAGGGTTTATGGTTTAAGGTTTATTATTTAGGGTTTTAGGATTTATGCTTTTAGGGTTTAAGGTTTAGGGTTTAGGGTTTAGGGTTAAGGGTTTAGGGTTTAGAGTTATAGGTTTAGGGTTTATGGTTTAGTGTTTAGGGTTTAGGATTTAAGGTTTATGGGTTTTTTTTAAAAATTAAGTAAACCAATAGGTTTAGGTTTATTTAGTTTATTTTTTATTTATTTTAGTTTATTTTATTCTTTATTTTATTAAGGTTTATTTTTTATTTTTATTTAGTTTAATTTATGTATTTTGTTTATGTTTTTTTATTTTAGTTTATTTTATAAGTTTACGTTTAGGTTTAGGTTTATTTTTAGTTGAGTCTCATTTTTATTTTATTTTTTAGGTTTAGGTATTAATTTTTTTTTAGGTTTAGGTTTAGGTTTCTATTTTATTTATTTTGGTTTAAATTTTAACTTTATATTTTAGGTTTATTTTTAGGTTTTATTTTTTAGTTTAAGTTTAGGTTTATTTTAAATTTTGTTTAGTTTAGGTTTAGGTTTAGGTTTTATTTGTTTTAGTTTTGTTTATTTTAGTTTAGGTTTATGTTTATTTTATTTTCTTTATTTTTTTAATTTTTGGTTTATGTTTTTTCTTATTTTAGGGTTTAGATTTTATTTTTAAGGTTTATTTTTTAGGTTTCAATTTTTATTTTATTTTATTTATATTTTCCCTAGTTTTTATTTTAATTATGCTTTTTATTAGTAGGTTAATTTTATTTTTTTTAGTTTAGTTTAGGATTTTATTTATTTTATTTTATTTTGGTTTTTATTTTTTATTTTATTTTATTTTTAGGTTTTGGTTTAAGTTTAGGTTTTAGTTTAGGTTTTTATTTTACTTAGATTTAGGTTTTTTTATTTATTTTCTTTTTTTGGATTTATTTAGTTTAGGTTTAGGTTTTAAGGTTTTTGGGGTTCAGGGTTTAGGGTTTAGAGTTTAGGGTTAAGGGTTTAGGGATTAGGGTATATGCTTGTTAAAGATTAGGGATTAGGGTTTAGAGTTTAGGGTTTTAGGGTTTAGGGTTTAAGGTTTACATATGTAGGTTTAGGGTTTAGGGTTTTTATTATTTTTTTAACAGAGAACAAATTTAGATGTAACATTTCCTCATTTTGATTTCATCAAGCAAGTAACATACCAAGTTATCTAAGACACAAGCGATGACATAGATAGAAAATGAGATCACATAGGGAAAATCAAAAACCCTAAATAATTAGAACAGTCGCTATGATAAACACACAGTTCATAAGCAGTAGATCGGATCGACTGTTCTTCAATTTCTCTAGTTCCCATCATAACCACCCTGACCTCTCTAGTAGTGGGATGAACCATCACATCCTCGATTTCTCCCTCTACCACCACCATGGCTGTAACCTCCATCGTTGCTCCCGCCTCCATAAACACCACTGCTCCAACCATCACCTTCATATTCACCAGCAGCTCTAGATACCCCACCACCACTGCCATAATTTTTTTCTGCTGACCACTAGATGGGTGAGCCTAGTTGGCGTGATGCTCTTCTTGTCAAGGCTCACACTTTTCTGAAGGTTTAGGTTTATTAGGTTTTAGTGATTAGGTTTATTTTTTAATTTATTTGGTTACTTTATGTTTAGTTTAATGTTTTGGGTTTAGGGTTTATGGTTTAGGGTTAGGGTTTAGGGTTTAGGGTTTAGGATTTTAGGTTTTATGCTTTTAGGGTTTTAGGTTTGGTGTTTAGGGTTTAGGGTTTAGGGTCTAGGGTTCAATCTTTTGCCTTTAGGGTTTAAGGTTAGTTTAGGGTTTAGGGTTTAGGGTTTAGAGTTTACGGTTTAGGGTTTAAGGTTTAGTGTTTATGGTTTAGGGTTTGGGTTTAAGGTTTAAGGTTTAGGGTTTTAGTTTTGGGGAAGTTAGAATTTTATTACCATAAAAGGAAAAGATATAATATCCTTAAAAGGGTAAAGCTAAAATTATATTGCTCTCAAAGCTACAAGAAACTTAGAGAGCTAAACCCCATCTAAGTTCTCTAGAAAAATATAAGGATAAAGCAGCAAATATTGCACCTAAAAACCATAAGAGAAAAAGACACTGAGTAAGACTAAAACAAATCCTAAAAATAGTAAAAGGATGAGTCAGCAGCAGTTCATGATTCTTTTGAGAAAGTAAGATAAGCAAGATCCACAATAACATCCCTTGGGTTGACTAAGCAATGACCATTCCCTCTGTAAAGTTCTAACCTGTAAAAGAAATCTGCAAAACACTACAAAGGTAAAAGACATAGCTAAAAAGGGTAAGGACAAATAGAGGAAAAAGAGAGAGCTTAGAAAGAGAAGGCTTAGGCTCAATTAGGATCATCTCGAGGGCAATATAATATGAGCATCCGGACATCATAAAGCATTACAATAATATGTAATGCTACCAACCAGAGAGAAGAGGTGAGTAACATCAAAATCATCTGCGACATACGATATAAGAAAACATATATGGCCAGGAGTCCTTAGAGTTTTAGATCTCTAACACCATTAAACAAAAAACCAATTGAGCATCAAGGTAAGCCAAACCACCAAACAAAACACAACAAACTAATCACAATAACCTAGAAAGAGGCTAGAACAAAGTCGAAAATGAACAATAACCATTAACTAAATACCCATCCAAGCTCCAAACACAGGAAAACCAAACCATCCATTTTACAAACAAATGCTAATTAATAGAAACAACCAACAAAACCAAATAGAGCCCTCAAGCCAAAGTCCCAACAATAAAGCACAAGCCAAAGGGGTGAGCAACCATAAATGACTAAATATCTCATAAATGAAACCATCAACTAAAGGAAAAATAAAACATGCAAATCATCAGAAGACAAAAAACCACACAAAGGGGGGCCAAGGCAGCTACCAACCACCCAAAACTAAAAGTCTAATCAAAAGGATCAACATAGGTTCACAGGGGCAACAAATTGTTGGGTTGAGCTTTTAGGGTTCAGTTTAAGTTTAAGGTTTAGGGTTTTGGTTGCTATTTTTTTTTTGAGAATAAATTGATTCAACATTTCATCTTTTTTCAATTTCATCAACCAAGTAGACACATAAAATAGATCAAATCAAAACTTCTAGTTATATAGACCATATCTTCTCGTTTCTCATCATCATGCTTTTTAATCTCACAATACTATCACTATCACTCCTCAATCACCAACCAAATCCCTTATCTTATCCTTTGATAAATCATTTCTTGGGGTTTGGGTTTTAGGTTTAGTTTATTAAGTTTTAGGGTTTATGTTTATTTTTTTTTATTTATTTATTAGGTTTAGGTTTTGTTTAGGGTTTAGGGTTTTGGGTTTACGGTTAGGGTTTAGGGTTTAGGGTTTAGAGTATAAGGTTTAGGTTTTAGGTTTTATGCTTTTAGGGTTTAGGACTTAGGGTTAAGGTTTAGGGGCTTCAGTGGTCTTACTGGGGTTTTGGGGTTAAATGTTTAGATTTGCTGCATAAGTTTTTTTAAATTAAGTAAACTAATAATTTTAGGTTTACTTGGTATATTTAGTTTATTTATAATTTATTTTAGTTTACTTATTATTTAGCTTTATTTAGTTCTAATTTTTATTTTTATTTAGTTTAGTTATTTTTATTATAATTTAGGTTTTTTATTTTAGTTTATTTTTGGTTTAGGTTTAGTTTATTTTCGCCGACTTTTATTTTATTTTATTTTTTAGGTTTATATTTAGATTTTATTTTATTTTAGGTTCTTTTTTAGGATTTTATTTTTGTTTTATTTTTTAGTTTTGGTTTAGGTTCATTTAAGTTTATTTTATTTTATTTAGATTTGGTTTAGGTTTAGATTTAGTTTATTTTAGGTTTAGGTTTTATTTATTTTAGTTTAGTTTATTTTAGTTTATGTTTAGGTTTATTTTTATTTTGTTTATTTTATTTTATTTTATTTTATTTTAGGTTTAGGTTTTGTTTTAGTTTAGGGTTTAGGTTTTATTTTGTATTTATTTTTATATTTTATTTTGAGGTTTATTTTTTAGGTTTAGGTTTTTGTTTTATTTTATTTTAAGTATATTTTATTTATGTTTTAGGTTTAGTTTTATATTTTTATTTAGGTTTTTTTATTCTTAGGTTTATTTTATTTTATAGTTTAGTTTAAGATTTTATTTATTTATTTAATTTATTTTTATTTTTTTATGTTATTATTTTATTTTATTTTATTTTTTGTTTAGGTTTAGGTTTTAGTTTAGGTTTTTATTTTATTTTATTTTTTATTTTATTTAGATTTTGGTTTTTTTATTTATTTGATTTTTAGGTTTTATTTAGTTAAGGTTGAGGTTTATAGGTTTTAAGGTTTAGGGTTTCTATTAGGTCTTTAGGGTTTAAGGTTATTTTAAGAAAACCAATAGGGGGAGAATTTTATTGCCAAAAATAAAGGAGCCAAGTTCTTAAGAGGGGAAAATTTTCTTAATTATCTCAATAAGCTACATTCACCTAGAAAGAAAAGTCCCCATCTAATACAACAAAAGCAAGGAAATAAAACCTAAGAAAAGAAATAAAAGAACAAAAAACAACTAAGAAACAACATAGTAAATGGGAGGATCACCAAAGCCCACTACTAGAATCAAAAGCCTTTGAGAGTTGCATAATCCACATCCGTGATCTCAAACTTGCAAAGAACCTATAAAAGAATCCTACAAGCTACTAAGATGTAATTAGCACGGCTAGAGAAAATCAAGCTTAAGCACATAATAAAGAGCAATATAAGAGAAAGATGGGTTAGGCTCAGTCACCTTCATCTTAAGTGGCAACCATAAATGTGAGTATCCAAACTTCAAAAGAAGGGTTACGGTCACATATGGCACTACCATTAGATAATGGGAAATCATCCCAACCATCATTTCCAATTTACCTTCAAGAAATCCACCAAAAGTGAAAGTCAACAATCTAGTAGCCTAACAATAGACACCCACAAATCACCCAAATTGATTAATGGTCACCAAGTCAAAGGAAGTAGCATCAACAAATGACCACAATAGAAATGAAAGAGTCTACCAAGATTTCACCTAGAAAAGCCACCATGGATAGGAACCAAACCCACTAGTGTCACCAAACTACCACAAGAAACAATCCAAAACAAAATAACAACCAACAATTAGCACTAAGAAACCAACAATTCCAAAATAGATCCAAGAACAAGGCACACAAAGTCCCACCAAATCAACCTAGACAAGAGGTAAGAAATAAAAGGCTCAAAATACCTCATTTAGAGACAAGAAGATAGCCATGGAAAACAACAAAGACTAGAGAGAGGAAAAGAACCCATGAGGAGACCAAAGGGCATCCAAAACACTAGAAAATCAACACCAAGTGCAGCAGGGAAAATAGCCTAGCCCACCCTACTAACCAAGAGGAAAGAAAAAGGAAACAAAGGGAGCCAAAGAAACCAAAAGCAGTCCAAATCCTCAACCAAAATAACAGACTAGCCAATAGCACTCAAGGAAAAAATAGTAGCTAGCTAACTGAGCAAATAGCCATTATCAACAACTAACAAATAGCCACCATAAAGCCAAAAATAAAATAAAGAAAACCACGAAAGGCAACCCTACTAGCTAATATAAAGAAAACCAAAAGGAAACTAACCAAACCAGAACACAACCAACCAAACCAAAGTACCACAAAGCAACCTAGTTAATTAACAAAGCAACATATGAGCCAACCCAATAAGGAAGCTAAATTCAAAGGGGATGAAATCCCAACACGTAGAGAAAGATAGGCATAGGACAAACCAAAGAAGCCACCAAAAATAACAAAGAAAGAAATGGTAATCACCTAAGATAAAAGTAATTGGGAGGACCACCCAACCTCCAACCCAACCAGTGGACAAGAAAATAGACCAAAGCCCCTTCTAGACAACAACAACAACAACAACAACAACAACAACAATAAGCCTTAATCCCACTAGTGGTCGGCTACATGAATCCTTCGCCTTCATTTTGTCCTATTATGTGTCAAATTCTCATTTAATTCAAGTATACTAAGATCATTTTTATACATCTTAACCAAGTCTTTTAGGTCTACCTCTACCTTTCTTAACATAAGGCAAATCTAATGCATCTATTCTTCTAATCGTCATCTGACATTTTATGTGGCCAAACCATGAGACTATCCCTAATCTTATCTACCACTAGAGCTACTCTTTTTTCAACATACTCATTTTGCATTCTATTCTGGGGTAAAGCCACTCATCCACTGAGCATCCTCATCTTTGTAACACTTAACTTAGTCTTATGTTTCTTTTATTGGCCAACATTGCACCATAAGTCATTGCAAGTCTTACCACCATCTTATAAAATTTTCCTTAAGTTTAACTGGAACTTTTCTATCACATAATAAAGCCGATGCATTCCTCCACTTCAACCATCCAACTTGAATTCTACTAATAATATCTCCATCTATTTCACCATCATTTTGAACAATAGAGCCAAAACCAATCACTCACTCTTATTAATGACTTGATCACCTAAAGTCACAACACTACCACTAAAACTTCTAACTAAAATTACACTCCATATATTCGCTTTAGATCTACTTAAATGAAAACCTTTAGACTCTAACGTTGACCTCCATAATTCAAGTTTGTGTTGGACTCTCTAGTCTTATGAACAAGAAGAATGTCATGCAAAAGCATACACTAAGGTACATCTTCTTGTAAATGCCTCATAAGAACATCCATAACTAAAGTAAAAAGATAAGGGCTTAATGCTGATCCTTGATGTAATCCAATCTAGGAAAATATTTTGTCAATCCTCCTTGTGTTTGGACACAAGTGAGCTCTAGTATACATATCCAATGACTTGAATATAACCAATATTAACTTCTTTCTGTCTAGAACTCTCCAAAGAACATCTCTTGAGACTTTATCATAAGCTTTCAAATCAATAAATATCATATGTAGATCCTTTTATTTTCTCTATGCTTCTCCATCAAACCTCTTAACAAATGTATAACATCCATAGTAGATCTACCTGGCATGAAACCAAACTTATTGTGAGAAACTTCTGTATCACATCATAACCAGGGATAAAAAAAACAAGTACCAAAGAGAAAATAGGATACTAACGACCACCAATCAGCACCCTTCTAGCCACAAGGTAAAGGGAGAAACTAACAAACAAAAGCCACCAAGCCTAAAATGGATGAAGAGACAAAAACAACCAAAAGCCCTAGCACAAACTCAAGAGTGAAATGATCAATAATAGACATCAAATAATAGCCACCCAAGATAGCCAAGTAGAGGGTAGTAGCAAATAGCACCCTGCACAAAATAGTAGTAAAAAAACCTTCTTAAGTAAGGAAATAGCCATCCAAAACTAGAGGCAAAACTAGTACCAATTAAGAAAAGGGAAAAGCTGAAAGCAGGTAGAGGCATAACCTAAAAGGAGGCCACCACAAGTTTAAGGAAGAAACTATTGATATCTGGGATCCCTAAAAAAAATAGTCAGCCAAAGAGAACACCTCTCCAACAAGAGAGGCTAACAGCCAGCCACCACCTCAAAGAGATCTCCCAAATATTATAGCACAAACTGGACAAGAGAGTGAACTAGCCAGAGGAATGTAGCAAAATGAAAATGCACATAGACAAAAACATAGAAAACCAAAAAAACACAAAGCAAATTTAATTTCTAAGATAAGGTAACCTGGTGTTATCCAGATTAACCAACCCTCTCAGTTGTCTAGGTAAATTAAGATTATCATAATGACTGAGATCATTTAATTTAGCACCTAGATTAGCTAGAAAATCTACTGACATTTCATTCATGCCAAATGTGAGAAATTTTAAAGCATACTTGAGAGAGGAGTGTTCTAGTATGATTAAGAAGATAGAATAAATCGCATTCCCATCTTAGTGGAAGTCGATGTCAATGAGTAAAAGAGCATCAACTTCAATCCAAATATTGAAGAAACCTTTTTGCAAACAAATGTCAATAGCTTTGTTTACAACCATTAATTCAGTATAGATAATAGAATAAGCTTTAAGAGGATAAGCAAAAAACAAAAATGACATTACCTTATATCCCAAAAAAAATCACCACAATCAAATGTATTCTGAGAGAAAGAGCCATCCGTATTAATTTTAATAATAATATTATTAGGTTTTATCCAATATATAATCTTATATTCCATATAGAAGGTGATCTCGTGTAGGTAAAGACCATCTTTGGCCACAACCTCTAAAATGTGTGTTACTAATTAAATAAGCATTAATTAATGCATGATTTTTTTCTTTGGTTCTAGCAATATCCTTTATGATTCATAGGAATACCATGATATTTAGCATCATTTCTATCCATCCATATGAACTAAATAAGGGTAATGGCAATTAAAACTTTGATATGAACTTTCATAGTTTTGTGGAAACAAGCTTCAAGAAGTTGATATAAAGAAAGAAAGCCATGGAAATGGTTAGTATTAAAAGATCATACCAAACCCATAATTTAGAGGCAATAACACCATTAACAAAAACATGATTAACCTTTTCAATATGAAAACAACAATAACATTTGGAAGGCAAATGAAATCCTTTATCCAGAGCAAGGAATCAACATGAATGAAGTTTTTTATTATTCTCCAAGTAAGGATAGAAATAAGAGATAGGGATGATATTATTCCAAAGTTTAATAAATACATTTGAAGAAATATGAGCATCTCTAATATAATTCCAAGCCTCTTTAAGAATAAAATCACCATTATAAGATAGCTTAAAAATAATTTGATCAAGCTTGTTGGAAAAGATAAGAATATCACTAAATTTATCAAAAAGAGAGATATGAATAAATTGCTAAGTTTACTATCATTCCATTTATTATTAAGCCAAAATGAGTTAACTTTAGTAGCGAAGAGAGAATGGGTAGATAAAAAAGAATCAATAGAACCACCACCAATCTAGTTGTCTTGCCAAAAGAAAGAAGATCTCAAATTTATACCCCAAGATATCAAGGATTTAGCCTCCCATTTAATGGAGTAAAGACTTTTCCAAATTGGGGAGTCACCAACTTTATAAGTACATATTAGAGGGTGCTTACCTTGATAGTATTTAGCTATCATAAAATTAGCCCAGAAGCTATCTTTTTTTCAAAAATTCCACCAACGTTCATTGGAGAAGGCATAATAGCTTCACGAATAGGTTTGCAACCCAGTACACTTTCACCTAGAGGACCACAACATTTATGCTAAGAAGTCCAATGCATCCTTTAACCAATTAGACCCCAAAAAATTTATTAAGTAGTTGATCAATTCTATTTAAGATAGAATTAGTAGGGATAATGGTTTGAATAAGATATAAAGGCATCAATTAAGAGTACTCCTAAGCAAAGTAAGTCCACCAAAGAAAGTAAGTGAAATTCCCACCAAAATTTTATTGATGAAATTTCCACATCAAAATTTTATTAGAAATTTTTTGATAAGCTCATCAAAAGATGGGATCTTTTGACTTTGAAAAGAGGAGCACCATATATTTAATAGGAGTTGGTGTTTTAAAGTTAGTGATTCTCAAGATATGATTGATTTTATTATTAGAAATTTTAGAGGAGGTAATAAAGTATCTCTTGCTTTCATTAATAGAAATACCACTTTCTCTACCAAAATTATTTAAAAATTTCTTAAGTCTTTTGATATGATGAAAAGAAGCATTACAAAAGATAATGAAATCATCAACAAAGCTAAGATGAGAAACAATGATACCACCAAGGATTCTAAAGTACATGCTATTGTTATTGAATAAATCATTTAAACTCCTAGAAAGGTATTCCAGATAATAAACAAAGAAGTGGACAAAGGATCTCCTTGTCTCAATCCATGAAAAGGAAAGAAGCTTAAAGCTTCACCATTACAAAGAATTGAAAACTAGGCATTATTAATTTAGTTAATAAGGTTAATGAAATTATCGAGAAACCAAATAAATGCGATATTTAAAAGGAAATCCTAAGAGATATTATCAAAGGCTTTAGAAATATCTAATTTAAAAGGATGTTACCACCTCTAGTTGGAACATCAAAATCATGAATAAGCTCTTGAGCAAGAAGAATGTTATCAGATATAGATCTCCTCTAACAAAACTAGTTTGGTTGAGAGATAATTTTTTGAAGTAAAGGACTAAGTCTATTAGTAAGAATTTTAGAAATCAATTTATTAAAGAAAGTGTAAAGACTAATAGGTCTAAAATCACTCCAAGAATCTAGATTATCTTTTTTAGGTATGAGAACAATGGAAGTGCTTGAAAAATATTTAAGGAGAGGATTACCAATAAAAAATCAACAATAGCATCGATTAAGTCATGCTTAATAATAGACCAACAATTTTGAAAAAATTGAGTAGTATAACCCTCCAGACCACTAACAAAATCAATGTTCATACTATTGAGAACTTTACCAATCGTATCTTCAGTAGGAAACCTAGTAAGCTAATGATTATCATCATTGGTAATAATAGAGGGATCAAATGCAATTAGAAATAGCTTCATAAAGTGGCTTTTATTAAGCATATTTCTAAAGTGGTTAATAACATAATCTTTAATAACATTAATATCAGTAATCCAATCTCCAATATCATTATTCATTTTTAGGTTATAATTTAAAGATCACTTTTTATTAAATAAAGCATAAAAATACCTGGTATTTTTGTCCCCATCAATAATATGTTTACTAGCATCTTTTTGCCAATAGGTCTCTTCCATATTCTAATAATTAACAAGTTTATCTTTAGCTTCATTCAAATCTTTAAGCTTGGAAGAGTTAGTAAAAATAGCATTTTCAAGTTCACAAACCAAAAGTTCCATGTTTTTTATATTAGCAAAAAGATTTTTAAAATAATGTTTGTTCCACCAAACCAAATTTTGTTTCAGCTTTTTAAGCTTAAACCATAATCTATTCATACCCCTAATTGAATCATTAGGGTTTAAAGGGGCAATCCAATTAATGGCCATGTCTTTAAGAAAATCTAGATGCTGAATATACATATTTTAAAATCTGAAAGAGAGCGAGATGTTTAATATTTTACAGTTTTCTTTAACATAAACCAAAAGTGGGGCATGATCAGATAAAGTTTTACTAAAATGGTCAACAGAGGTAAGAGGTCATTAATAAATCCAATGAGAGTTGAAAAGAATTATTCTAAATGTTGCCAGAGCTTAGAGTTTTGCCAAGTATAATTAGAGCCTTTAAAACCAATGTAAAAAAAGATTGTAATCAAGAATTATATTAGAATGTTCTTCCATATAATGAATATTAAGAGCAACCACTCTTCTTTCGAAGAATACATAATAGTGTTGAAATCACCCCAACCAACCAAGGTTTGTTAGAAAAGAGCAAAACTTCAAATTCTCCCAAAGAACATTTGACCAAATTTCTATTGCAAGAAGCATAAATAAAAGAGCCCAACACACAAGAGTCACCAAAAGAAATTTGAGCATTGACAACTTGTTGTAGATCATCTAAAATTAAAACATTTAAGAAGCTATTCCAAAAGCACCAAATTTTATTACTGATGTTAGAAAAAAAATTACTACAGCCAAGCATTCTAGTAACATGATTGATTTTATCAACCATGTATAAGAGGTTCAATAACAATAAGTAAAGAATATTGTTAATTTTATAGATTTTAATAATGATTATGAATAGTGAGGGTACCAATCCTCTAACATAAAAAATTAAACTAAACATAAATTAAAGGATAATAATAAAGAGAGAGAGAGAGAGAGAGAGAGAGAGAGAAGAATAACAAATCCTCTTCTAAGAAAAAATTGAAACAACACATTATTTATGTGAAGAGGATCCATCTAGTAGAGATCCGCAAAAATAGGAGGTTGCATATTAGAGTTTTAGTTTTTTTTAAGGATAGTTTAGAATTTTTGTTTTATCCAAAGTGTCACCATTGGATAGAGATTGATTAGAAATATTATTAATAGGATAAGGATTAGCAAGAACATCTCTAATCAACTTCCTCTTCCAAATCAGCATTTTATTGAAAAGTGGGATTAGAATGAAGATCAATCTTGGAATTGGGAAGGAGAAGATATTATACCATTCAAAGTATAATTACCAATGTCAAAATTAGTATTTTGCTCAAGAATTTCAACCACATTTAGTTATCATTTAAATCATTCTCATCAATTAATGCCAAAGAAGAAGGAATAGACTCATTAGAAAATGAATCATCATTTTTAGCCTCTTTGAATTTGGAATTAGCCATAATAGGCATATTCTCATGTAAAGAAAGGTTGTTGGGAAAAACCATCTTTTCAACATTATTAGTACCTTTGTCATGAGAAGTAGAATCAAAACTTTTAGAAACATCAGAAGATTCCAAAGAGTCCAACCAAATATTAACATTTAAGTTATTTTCAAGCATAGAAATAGTTTTATTAACTTTATCAGAAGCTAATTTCTAGTTATGATCATTCAAAATTTTCTTTAAGATGCAAGAACAAAATAATCATTATCATGACCATGTATCTTGTAATGGGAATAAAACCAAAAAATTTTCAAATTTGACCTTTTGTAAATAACCAAACTTTTAGATCCAATCCAAACCTCCTTAGTATGTTTTTAGATATGTCAAGTTCAACCAATATATGATCAAGGGACAGATCTCACAAGGATCGCCGATCAATTTGGAGTGGTACCAAAAAACTCACAATAAACAAAATTTAGTGGTAACATAATGGATTCTTATATTTAGAAGAGCTAACCACAGAATAAAATGTGATCATTTTATATCAAAAGGGGAGACCACTCAAAAATGCATTTGAGTTAAATATAAATAAGATCGAAGAAAACCCTTGAATAATCCAAATCATTCATAAGTTGAATCAAATATGTCTTGATTGATCCAATAGAGAAAGCACCCAAAGTTTAAGGTTATGAAGAAAGGATAGATTTTTTCCAAATTTGGCCAAGTACCAAATTTTCCAACCAAAGTAAATTCAAAAGGTTTTGTAAGCTTTTCACATCATGATCCAAATACATGATCACATATACCTCAAAAGAAGTCAAAATCATATTCACGAAGTCGATATGGTAGCTCTTACTAAAAGTGCATCCTCAAAGGATTTAATAGCAGTATGGCATTAGGTTCAGAATCCCAAAAAATTGGATGCCCTAGAATCATCCAAATTGGGAGATGTAATCCATGGGTTCAGGTCACCGATCCATATTCAGAAGAGACACATCACATGAGCCCAGATATTCGAAAGGCTCCATAAAATGGTCGATAATGATGAAGGATCCACCAAAAATGTGAGATGGGGATGCACCATAAAGGGAAAATGAAATCCATAGCACCAAAGGAGAACCAGGATTACTAGTTTAGGCAGAGTAGTGCAGTGTAGTTTAGGTTTTAGAGGCCTAGGGTTTTGGCCTGGCCTAGTTTTAAGCTCAGCTCAGGGCTCAGGGCCTGGGGGAGGGCCTAGGAGCCTAGGTCTGTGGCCTAGGCTCAGCCTGGGCCCAGGCCTAGCCTAGGCCTAGCTTAGCCAGGCCTAGCCTAGCTCAGCCTAGGCCTGGTGGCCTGGCTCAGGCCTAGATGGGCCTCAGGCTCAGGCCTGTGTGGCTTGGGCAGGGTGGCCTAGCCATTACTCAGGGCCAGGCCTGGCCTAGGCTCAGTCAGGCCCAGGGCCTGTGGCCCAGGGCTCAGGGCTCAGGGCCCAGGTCCTCAGGTCAGGCTCAGGCGTGAGATCAGTGATCAGTTGGCCCAGTGTCTTGGGCCGGGGCCTGGGCCCAGGGCCCAGGGCCTGTGATCAGGCCTAGGCCCAGGGCCTAGGCCCAGGGCCCAGGGCCTTAGGGTCAGCTTTAGTCAGTGAAGTGGCCCAGGGCTCTTTGGCTCAGCTGTCTTAAGTATGGGGCTCTGGATCAGTGTAGTTAGGGTCACCATAGGTTTTAAATCAAGCAAACCAAGGTTTAGTTATTTAGCTATTTATATTATTTATATTTATTTTTATAGTTTAATTATTTATCTTTAATAGGTTTTCATTTATTTATTTTAGTAGGTGGGTTTAGATTTATGTTTATTTTTTTTAGTTTATTTTATTTATTTATTTTAGGTGGGTATATTTAAAGATTTAGGTTTAGGTTTTATTTTATATTTTAGGTATTTTGTTTATTTGTTTAGTATCTGCCTGTTTTAGTTTTATTTATTTTATCATGGTAGTTTAGTTTATTTCCATGCTTATTTTATTTTTTAGGTTTATTTTAGGCCTAGATTTTAGGTTTAGGGTTTGTGGCCTAGTGGGGTTTGTGTGGTCAGTGGTTAGAGGGTGACCAGGGTTCAGGTTGGGTCAGTTTAGCTTTGGATTTGGCTTAGGGCTGATTAGGGTTTATTTAGAGTTTTAAAAATTAAGTAAACCATAGGTTTAGTTATATTTAGCATTTACATTTTATTATGTTTATTTATTTTATTTATTTAGTTTATTTATCTTTTGTTTTATTTTAATTTATTTTAGGTTAGTTTAGTTTTTATTTTTAGTTGAGTTTTATTTTTATTTTATTTTTAGGTTTTTATTTTTTTTTTCTTTAAGTAGTTTAGCTCAGTTTTATTTTATTTTTAGTTTAATTTAGGTTTTATTTTAGGTTTATTTTAGTTTTTATTTTTTAGATTTTGGTTTTATTTTTTATTTATTTTATTTTATTTAGTAGTTTAGGTTTAGGTTTAGTTTATTTATATAGTTTAGTTATTTAGGTTTAGTTTATTTTAATTTGATTATTTTATCTTTTATTTTAAGTTTAGTTTTATTAGTTTTGGTTTAGGTTTTATTTTTATTTATTTTATGGTTTTAATTTTTAGTTAGATTTATTTTAAGTTTTATTTTAGGTTTATTTTAAGTTTATTTTATTTTTATTTTATGTTTAGTTTTATTTTATTTAGGTTTTTTATTCCAAGTTTATTTTTTTTTTTATTTTTATTTTATGTAGGGTTTTTTTAAAACAATTAAAATTAGTTTTAGGTTTATTTACCTTTATTTAGTTTATTTTTTTATTTATTTTAGTTTATTTTTTAATTTTATTTAGATTTTATTTAGTTTAGTTTATTTTATTTATTAAGTTTTTTAATTTATTTTAGGTTTAAGTTTATGTTTAGTTTTATTATTTTTTATTTTTATTTTTTTTTAGCTTAGGTTTTATATTTTTTTTTTTAGGTTTTATTTGAGGTTATTTAGGTTTTAATTTTTATTTAGCTAGTATTTTTTAGTTTATTTTATTTTATTTATTTTAGTTTAGTGTAGTTTTTCACATTTATGTTTAGGTTTTAATTATTTTAGTTTAATCCATTTTATTTTAGGTTTAGGTTTATTTATTTTATTTTATTTTATTTTATTTAGTTTTTTTTTTCAGTTATTTTATTTTTTTTATTTATTTTAGGTTTATTTATTAGGTTTTATTTAGTTTTTATCTATCTTATAGGTTTAATTTATTTTGTTAGTTTATTTCTTTTATCTAGTAAGATTTATTTATTTATCTATTTTTAGTTTTATTTTATCTTATAGCCCAGGTAAGCTCAGGCCTTAGCCTAGATCTTATCTTATCTTTATCTTATCTTATCTTATTTAGGCCAGCTAGGCTCAGCATGGCCTCATAGGGTCTTAGTGGCCTTTCTGGGCCTCTGGGGCCTGGGGCTCAGGGCTTAGGGCCCCAGGGCCTTGGCCCAGGGCCTCAGGCCCAGTGCTTTTAGGCCTCAGTCTGGGATCAGTGGCCTAGCTCAGTGGTTTAAGCCTGTGGCCCAGGATCTAGTGCTCAGGTCTTAGGCCTAAGCCTTTGCCATATGGCTCAGTGGTCCCTAGTCTGGTCACAGGCTCAGGTCAGGGCTAGTCAGTGGTTTTATCTTTATCTTTCCTTATCTTTATCTTAAATCAAAATGATCCTTTAGCTTATTTTAGTTTATCTTTATTTATTCTTTTTATTTTATCTTTTATTTTATATTTAGTTTATTTTTATTTTATTTTATTTTTTATGTAGTTTATTTATTTTTATTATTTTATCTAGTTTATTTTTAGTTAGTTTATTTATTTTTATTTATTTTATTTTATTTTATTTGGTTTAGCTCATTTTATTTTAGTTTATTTTTATTTATTTTTAGTAGTTTATTTTAGGTTTATTTTAGGTTTTATCTTTTATTTAGGTTTTATTTTTAATTTTTATTTAGTTTAGTAGCTAGGTGTATTTATTTATTTAGGTAGGTTATTTATTTTAGTTTAATCTAGTTTAGTTAGTTTATTTTATTTTATTATAGTTTTAGTTTAGGATTTTTATTTATTTATTTTTAAGTATTTAGGTATTTTATTTAGTTTTATCTTACATTTATTATTTTATTTTTTAGTTTAGTATAGGTTTTATCTATTTAGTAGATTTTATTATTTTGTATTTAGTTTTATTTATTATATTGTATTTTTATTATTTATTTTTTTAGTTTAAGTTTTAGGTTTAGCTAGGTTTAGGGTTTAGGGTTGGGTTTGTTTAGTGGGGTTTAGTTTCAGGTTTTTAATTTTAGGGTTTAGTTTAGGTTAAGTTTTGGTTTAGGTTTGGGTTTTAGGGTTTTGTGGGGTTTAGGTAGGGTGGTCAGGGTTTTGGTTTTAGGGTTTAATATTTTAGGGTTTAGGTTTTAGGTTTAGGGTTCATTTTTAATTTAGGTTTAGGGTTTTGGTTTTTTTTTAATAGAGAACAAATTTAGATTCAACTTTTGACTTTTGAATTCATTAACCAAGTAACACACCAAGTTTTCTAAGAAACAAGAGGATAGAGATAAAAATGAGCACATAGTGAGATCAAAAACTCTAGATAACTAGAATCTCTCTAATCAGACACAGTCATAAGCAAAGCAGATCGGATTGGCTATTTTTAGTTTCTTCTTCCATCAAAACCACCCCTCTTCGAGTAGTAGGATCCACCATCATATCCCCAATCTCTCCCCACCACCATGGTTGTAACCTCCGTCGCTCCTCCCACCTCCATAACCACCATTGCTCCGACCACCTCCTCCATATCCACCAGCACCTCTAAATCCCCCACCACCACTATGATAATCGCCGCCTCTGCCTTCGCCTCCATTGCTAGATCTAGACTATGCTTGATTTATGGTGATGTTTGTGCCATCAAGGTTTTGCCCATTCTTAGGGTTTTTTTAAAAATCAAAAGTGGGAGAATTTTATTGCCAAAAGAAAGGGATACAAGGTCCTTAAAGGGGATAAATCTCTAAACTACTCTCAAAGAGCTACAATTAACCTCTAAAGAGATAAATTTTCTATTATAAAAAAAAACCAAAGCAAAATAAAGAAATGATAAAATAAAGAAAGAAACAACACCAAATTCCAAGAATACCAAAGCCATCTATATCCCAAAATCTTCTAAGAGATGCAAACCACCCAAAAACCTACCACAAACCTGAAAAGAAATTAATATAGAGATAAACATCTAGAAATAAGGATAAGTTAAATACACAAAAGGAACAAAATGATAAAAATCTTAGATATGGCTCAGGCTCAGCCACATTCATCTCAAGGGGAAATAGGATATGTGAGTATCTAAACTTCAGAAGAATGGTTACAATCACATATGGTGCTACCAAAAAAGGATAATAGAGGAATCATCCCACCCTTCATAACCAACTTACCTCAATTAAACCAAATAGCTAACAACCAAGAGCTCACCAAGTTCCAGTATCTATCATCGATTAAATAACTAACCAAAGAAATATCCAAACCAAACCGAGCAAAGAAACCAACCAAACAAGACAACAACCAAGAAATAATCACCATCAAAGCCACCCAAAACAAATAAAGACCAAAGGTAAAGAACTAAAAATTTGGCAGATCCACCAACCAACAACACAGCTACAGCCAGCCATGAAGGCCACTAGCTAGCCATAGCAGCAGGAATCAGTAAAAATAGTAATAGAGATAAGAACAACCAAAGCCACATATAGGTTCATCCCATAATAGAAAGAAATGACAAGCCAATTCCAGCCAACAAAAAAACACCATAAAAAACTTTAAATAAACCACCAAAAATAGGGAATAAAAACTAGATGGCAAGTTCAAGCTCCAGAGAGAGTAAACTCAGTCTATAAAGGAACAAAGCCCATAGCCAGGCCCAACCATTAATCATGATGCTATATAGCAAAAATCAAAAGCAAAAGGCTAGAAAAAACCATAGCCATCAAGCAACCACCAGCTAATAAACCCTCACATGAAAAAAAGAGACTTAAAAAAAATGCAAATAAGCAAGCTCTGAAGCCTGCCAATCACCATGCCATCCTAAAACCAACACAGTAGTTGGAAACCAACGAGAGGAGAGCCACCAAAATTAGAGGCAAGTAAATCTCAACAATACTACCAATAATCTCAACCCATCAAAAGATATCATTCTGGTTTTTAGGTTTTTAGGTTTTAGTTTGGTTTATTTTAATTTATTTTAGTTTTAAGTTTGTGGTGGGTGGGGTTTAGGGTTTAGGGTTATGGTTTAGGTTTAGGTTTGTGTAGGGTTTAGTGGTTTAGGTTTATGGGTTTAGGTTTAGGGTTTAGTTTAGGGTTTGGTTGTTAGGGTTTGGGGTTGGATTTGTTTATGGTTTTTTTTTTTAAAATTAAGTAAACCGATAGGTTTAGTTATTTAGTTATATTTTTTTTATTTTAGTTTATTTTATTTTTATTTTTTTATTTAAGTTTATTTTATTTAGTTTCTTTTATTTTAGTTTATGTTTTATATTTTAGTATATTTTAAGTTGTTTATTTTGCTGAGTTTATTATTTTTTTTATTTTTTAGGTTGATTTTATTTTAGGTTTTAGGTTGAGGTATCATTTTATTATTTTTTAGGTTTAGGTTTTATTTTTAGGTTATTCTTTTAGGTTTTAATTTTTATAGGTTTAGGTTTATTTTTATATTTATTTAGTTTAGTTTTATTTTAGTTTAGTTTAAGTTTAATTTAATTTAATTTATTTATTTTATTTTGGTTTAGGATTTTTAGTTTAGTATTTGTATTATTTTTTTATTCTTAAGTTTAGGTTTTATTTTATTTTATTTTAGGTTTATTTTATTTTTATTTTACATTTAGTTTTATTTTATTTTGGTTTTTTATTCCAGTTTATTTTATTTTTTAGTTTAGCTTAGAATTTTATTATATTAAGTTAGTTTTATTTTATATTTATTTTTTTAGGGTTTTAGTTTTAGTTTAGGTTTCATTTATTTAGATTTAGGTTTATTTATTTTATTTTGGGATTTTAGGATTAGGTTTTAGGTTTTGTTTAGAGGGTTTAGGGTTTAGGGTAGATGGTTTAGGTGCTGAGGTTTAGGATTTAGGGATAGAAGTGTGGTTTGGTGGGTTTACCATTTTAGGGTTTAGGGTGGGTGGTTTAGGTAGGGTTTACAGCAGTTTATGGTTTAGGGTTTAAGGTTTAGGTTTAGTTTTTAGGGTTTAGGGTTTTGGTTTCTTTAATAGAGTACAAATTTAGATTCAACATTTCTTCTTTTCAATTTCATCAACCAAGTAACACACCAAGTTTTCTAAGACACAAGCGATGACATAGATAAAAAATGAGCATGCATAGAGAAAATCAAAAACCCTAGATAACTTGAATTGTCTCTACTTTAAAGATACAGCTCCATAAGTAGTAGATCAGATCTACCATTCTTCAATTTCTCCAGTTTTGATTAGAACCACCCTGGCCTCTCGAGTAGCGAGATCCACCAACATATCCCCGATCCTCCTCTCGCCACTACCACAATCAGAACCTCTCGCTCCTCCAACTTCCATAACCACCACCTCCAAATCCCACACCACCACTAAGATAATCATGCCTTTTGCCTCCATCCACCCTAGATTGATCGCTGATGACCATAGGTTCCCAATTCTGGTTTATGTTGTTTAGGTTTATTTAGGTTTAGGTTTATTTTTTAATTTATTTAGTTACTTTAGGTGGTTTGGGGAGTGTAGTGGTTAGGGTTGTGAGGGTTTAGGTTTAGGAGGGTAGGATTTTAAGATGTTTGGTGGTGGGTTTAGTTTAGGGTTTAGCATTTAATTTGGTTTAGGGTTTGGGGGTTTAAGGATGAGAGTTTGGGTTTAGGTTGGTTTGGGGTTTAGGGTTTAGGGTGTAGGGTTTAGGGGTAGGGTGGGTATTTTTTTGGGAAAGTTAGAATTTTATTACCATAAAAGACAATGTCCTTAAAAGGGGTAAAGCTCTAAAATTCTTCTGCTCTTAGAGCTACAAGAAACCTAGAGAGCTAAACCCCCATCTAAGTACATTAGAAAAATAAAAGAAAATATTAGAGCAAATATAGTGCCTAAAAGGAATAAGAGAAAAAGGAATAGAGTAAGACAAATAAATCTTGAAAATAGTAAAAGGATGAGTTAGCAGTTCATGATTCTTTGAAAAAAGCAAGATAAGCAAGATCCACAACAACATCACTTGGGTTGACTGAGCAACGACCATAACCTCTGTATAGTTCCAACTTGTAAAAAAAATTTGCAAAACACTATAAAGGCAAAAGTCATACCTAAAAATGATAAGGATAAAGAGAGGAAAAGGAGAGAGCCTAGAAAGAGAAGGCTCAAGATTAGTTAGATCATCTTAAAACAATACATATGAGCATCCAAACTTCATAAAGAAGGGTTACAATCATATGTAATGCTACCAACCAGAGAAGATATGAGTAACATTAAAGCCATCATAATAGCATACCTGATATAAGTAAACATCCAAGGCCAGTAGTACATAGAGTTCCATATCCATCACCATTAAACAAAAAGCAACTGACCAGCAACCAGCTAGCAGCCAAACCACCAAATAAAAACCATAATACTAATCACAATAACCCAAAGAGAGGTTAGAAAAAGTCAAATAACAAACAACCATTAACCAAATTCCCATCCAAACTATAAACCGTGGAAAACTAACCACCATCGCAAGCACCAAACCAATGATAATTAATTGAGAAATATCCAACAAAACCAAGAGAGGAGCCCTGCCAAAGTCCCAACAATAAGTAGTCACCAAGCCAAACCAGGTGAACAACCATAAATGACTAAATTGCTCAAATGAAACCATCAATCAAGGAAACATAAGTCGCATCCAATGTAAATCATGTAAGACAAAACAACCACACAATAGTACCAACCAAAAACCAAAAAAAGTCCAATCCAAAATGATCAACAAAGGTTCAGCTAGCACAACAAAAGTCTTTAAAAAATTATTGAGTTTCGGTTTTAAGATTAAGTTTCAAATTTTTGTTTAGGGTTTAGGTTTTTTTTAATAGAGAACAAATTGAGATTCAATATTTCTTTTTTTGATTTCAATAACCAAGTAACACAACAAGTTTTCTAAGACACAAGTGATGACATAGATAAAAAATGAGCATGCATAGAGTCAAAATCGATAACTATAACTATCTACTATAAAAAAACATAGTTCCATAACAGATCAAATACCCTCGCTTAAACAACCAGTTCTAGTAGTGGATCCATCATAATTTCTCATTCTCCCTCGCCACCATGACTATAACCTCCGCTCCTCCCACCTCCATAACCACCAATGCTCACCACCACCTCAGATCCAAAGCACGATCCCCACAACCATGATGATAATCAATGCCGCTTCGCCTCCCACTAGATCTAGACTAGCTCTGATGATGTTCCTATATCAAGGTTCTACCCATTCTTAAGGTTTAGGTTTAGGTTTATATTTATCAAGAGGGTTTAGTTTTAATTTATTTAGTTAGGTGGGTTTGGGGGTTTAGGGAGGGAGGTTTAGGAGGGTAGGGAGGAGGGTAGGACAAGGAGGGTTTAGGGTTTAGGGTCAGGGTGATAGGTCATGAGTGGGTTTTTTAAGGGTGTGAGTAGGTCAGTGATCAGTGGTAGTGATAACATTTTAGGGTTTGGGGTTTTAAAAGCAACCCAGGTAGGTTTAGTTTATATTTATTTATTATTATTTTAGTTAACTTTTATTTTATTTAGTTTATTTATTATTTTAGTTTAGTTTATTTTATTTAGTCTATTTTAATTTATTTTAGGTTTAGTTTAGTTTACATTTTGTAGTATTTATTTATTTGTGATTATGTTTTATTTTATTTTAGTTTGTTTAGATTTTATTTTAATTTTTGATAGGTTTTGGATTTATTTTAGGTTTATTTTATTTTTTTATAGGTTTAGGTTTAGTTTATTTTATTTATTTTATATAGTTTTTGGTTTAGGTTTAGTTTATTTTAGGTTGGGTTTATATTTTGTTTTATTTTTATTTTGATTTAGATTTTATTTTAGTTTAGATTTTTTATTTTATTTATTTTAGGTATTTTAGTTTATTTTAGGTTTTAGGTTTTATTTTAGTTTATTTTATTTAATTTTATTTTATTTATATTTTTTAGTTATTTTATCTGGTTTTTATTTAGGTATTTTATTTTATTTGGATTTTACTTATTTAGTTTATTTTTAATTATTTATTTATGTAAGTATTTTATTTAGTTTTATTTTATTTTTATTTTATTAGTTATTTAATCTTATTTTATCTTTTAGCCCAAGTTCAGTTTATATTTTAAGAGTCTAGAGCCCAGGGCCCATTCAGGATCCATCAGGATCCCATGGTCATCTTGTGGCCCAGCCAGGTCAGTGGCTAGTTCAGTGGTCAGTGGCCTACTCAGTGATCAGTGATTGTGGCTCATTTATCATTTCAGTCTGAGGTAGCCTAGGGTCAGGGCCCAGGGTGTCAGCTCAGTTTCTAGGTCAGGTATTTCCTGGCTCAGGGAAGGGTTCAGGTGGGTCAGGGTTTATTTTAAATTAGGTTTAGCCCAGCCCAGGGCTCAGTTCTTCCTTCAGTTTGGTTTAAGATCTAATTTAGGGTTTATCTTTAAATCTAACCATTTAGTATTTAGTCATTATTTATTTTATTTTATTTATTAGTTTATTTGTTTATCTATTATTTAGTTATTTTTTATCTTTATTTATTTTTAGGTCAGTTATGTATTTTGTAGTTTTATTTTTATTTTATTTTAGGTTTGGTTTATTTTATTTAGGCTCAGTTAGATTTTTATTTTATTTAGTTTATATAGGTTTTAGGTTTGGGTTTATTTAGATTTTATTTTATTTATTTAGTGGTAGAGTTTATTTAGTTTAGAAGTTTATATTTTATTTTTATTTAGTATATTATTTTTTTATTTATTATTTATTTAGTTTTGGTAGATTTTTATTTAGTTTTTATTTTATTTTATTTATTTTATATATCATTAGTTTATTTTATTTTTTTTTAATTTATTTTAGAGTTTTTATTATTTTAGTTTTTTTATTTAATTAGTAGTTAGTTTATTATTTTATTTATATTTTATTAGTTTAGGTTTTATTACATTTTATTTTAATTTTTTATTTTAGTTTAGTTTTAGTTGGCCTATTAGGGTCAGTATCATTTAGGGTTTGGGTATTTGTGTAGTTTATTTTGTGGTAGTTTATTATTATTTAAAAAAAATAAGTAAACCAATAGAATATTTATTTAGTTTTTTTATTTATTATTTTAGTTTATTTTTTATTTTTTAATTATTTATTTTATTTATTTTAGTTTATTTTATTTTAGTTTTTTTTATTTTTTAGTTTAATTTTTTTAGTTTATTAGTTTTATTTTTTAGTGAGTTATTTTATTTTATTTTTGTTTAGTTTTATTTTATATTTAAGTTTTAGGTCAGTTTAGGTTTTATTTATTTTTTTTTTTAGTTTAAGTTTTTATTTTAGGTTTATTTTTTATAATTATTTTTAGATTTAGTTTATTTTAGTTATTTTTTATTAGTTTAGTTTATATTTTAGTTTATTTTTATTTTATTAGTTTATTTTAGTTTATTTATTTTATTATTTATATCATTTTTATTATTTAGTTTTTTTTAGTTTAGGTTATTTTATTTTTTTATTTAGGTTTTATTTTTATTTTAGGTTTTATTTTATTTTATTTTTATTATTTTTTGGTTTATTTTAGTTTTATTTTATTTATTTTATTTAGTTTTTATTTATTTATTTATTAGGTTTATTAGTTTATTTATTTATTTTATTTTTATTTATTTATTTATTTATTTATATTTTATTTTGTTTTATTTTATTTTTCTTTTAGTTTATATTTTAGGTTTTATTTTATTTATATTTTTTATTTATTTTATTTTATCTTTTCATTTTATTTTATTTCTTTATTTAGTTTATTTATTTTTTTTATTTTTATTTTATTTTTATTTATATTTATGATTATTTATATTTTATCTTATATCTGTTTACTTATCTCTTTAGGTTCAGTTTTTGTGGTTTACCCAGGGCCCAGGGCCCAGGTCATGGCCCAGTAGGCCTGGGTTGCAAGCCCAGTGTCATAGGCTGTGGCTCAGTGTCTGAGAGGGCTCAGTGGCCCAGGATCAGTGGCCCAGGGCCTGTGGCAGGCCCAGTTATCAGCCTAGGGTGTGGCTCAGGCCCAGGCCCAGTGGTTGTGGGCTCAGTTTAGTAGTTTATGGTTTTAGGTAGGATATGGTTTCAGTATTTGTGGGCTTTTAGGGTTTATTATTTATTTTTATATTTTACATTTCTTTATATCAAAACCAGAGGTTTATGTATTTATTTATTTATTTAGTATTAATTATTTTATTTATAGATTTTATTTAATTTTGTATTTTTATTTATTTTAGTTTAGTTGTATTTTCATTAGGTTTAGTTTTTACTTTAGTTTTATTTTATTTTATTTATTATGGTTTAATCTATTTTATAGGTTTAAGTTTTATTTTATTTTAGTGTGGATTTTAGTTAATTTTAGGTTTATTTTTATAGTTTAGTTTATTTTTAGTTTATTTTATTTTATATCTTTTAGTTTAGTTTAGTTTATTTTATTTATTTACATTTATTTTATTTATTTAGTTTATTTTATTTTATTTTAGTATAGATTTATTTATTTTTATTTATTTAGGTTTTTTTATTTAGTTTTATTTATTTTATTTAAATTTTATGTTAATTTATTTAATTTTAAGTTTAATTTTATTTAAGGTTTTATTTTATTTTAGGTTTTATTTATTTTATTAGTTTAGTTTTATTTTATTATTTAATTTAGTTTTTCAATTTATATCTTTAATCAGGGTTTAGGGTAGTGATTAGTGTCTGTCAGTAGTGTGTGGCTAGTCAGAGGGTTATAGGGTTGGTTATAGGTTTAGGGAGGGTGTTTATATTTATATTTTATTTTATTTAATTAAATAAACTCAAAGGTCTTTATTTAGTTTATTTATTTTATTTAGTTTTTTTATTTTATTATGATTTTAGTTTAATTTTATTTTACCAGTTTAATTTATTTTAATAGGTTATTTATTTTAGTTTAGGTTTTATTAGTTTATTTTGTGGTTTAGTTTTATGTTTATTTTACTTTAGTTTTTTATTTGTTTTTTATTTATATATGTTTAGGTTTTATTATTTTAGTTTATTTTTTATTTTATTTTTAGGTAATTTTAGTTTAGGTTTAGTTTATTTTGGTATTTTATTTAATTTTATAGGTTAGGTTTTTAATTTATAATTTAGTTTATTTAGTTGGTTTATTTTATTATTATTAGGTTTTATTTTAGTTTAGTTTAGGTTATTTTATTTATTTATAAAGTTATTTTTTTTTTAGTTTTATTTAGTTTTATTTTATTTATTTTGTTTTATTTATTTTTATTTTAGTTTTAGTTTTATTTTAGTTTTATTTTGTTTAGGTTTATTTATTATATTTAGTTTAGTTTTATTTGAGTTTAGTTTAGGTAGTTGTAGTTTATGATTATTTTATTTTATTTTATTATATTTTAGTTTTTATTTTATTTATATTTTTTTATTTTATTTTTAGGTTTTATTTTATGTTTATTTTGGTTTTATTTTATTTAGGTTTATTTATTTTATTTAGTTAGTTTAGTGTTTATTTAGTTTATTTTATTTTATATTTTATTTTATTTAGGATCAATTTTAGTTTGGGTTTTAATTTTATTTATTTTAGGTTTTAGGTTTAGGTTCATTATTTTTATTTTAGGTTTATTATTTATTTTATTTTATTTTATGTTTAGTTTATTTTAATTTTTTATTATGTTTATTTTGTATTTAGTAGCCATTTTTATATTATTAATTATTTTATTTTATTTTAGTTTTTTATTTTTTATTTATTTTATATTTAGGTTTTATTTATTTATCAGTTTTAGTTTTTATTAAGGCCTATGGCTCAGTGGCCTGGGTCAGTGGCTCAGCCTTAGGGCCTAGGCTCAGTTCATTGGTCAGTGTGGTTTAAGTTTTAAGGTTTAGTGTCTTTGAGTTTTTGCTGATTTTATTTAGGACCTGTGGTTAAGGCACATGGTTAGGTTTAGTGGTTTAGCTCAGTTGTGGTCAGGTTAGGGATGGTTACGTTTAGGGAGTTTTTAGGGTGTGGTCAGGGGTTTGGTAGGTTAGTGTGGTTAGAGTTTAGGGTTAGGGTTTAGGTTTAAGTTTTACATTTAGGGTTTAGGGTTTATTTTAGAGAATAAATCTGATTCAACATTTCTTTTTTTTTATTTCACCAACCAACGACTGAATTTTCTAAGACACATGCATGACATATAAAAATGAGCATGTAGAGCAAATTAAACCCTAGATCTAGAATTGTCTCTAAGACAAAGTTCCATAAGAGATGATCGGATTCTTTAGTTTCTCTAGCTCATCAAAACTACCCCAACCTCTTGAGGAACCACCATCATATCTTATCTCTCCTCCGCCACCACCAGCTTATAACCTTCATCAAGACTGGCCTCCATAACCACCATCGCCACCACCACCTCCGACGCTCACCAAAGACGATAATGCCTCCTTCTTTGCCCCACCATAGAATCTGATCGAGCCTAGTTGACGATGATTTAAGGTTATGCCCATTCTTAGTGTTTAGGTTTAGTTTAGTTTATTAGGTTTTTGAGATTATTTTTTTATTTATTTAGTTACTTAAAGTTAGGTTTAGGTTTGTGGGGTTTAGATTTAGGTTTTTTTTAAATTAAGAAAACTTGTAGGTTTAGGTTTATTTAGTTTATTTTATTTATTTTATTTATTTTTTTATTTTAATTTTTCTTAGTTTAATTTTATTTTATTTAGTTAAATCATTTATTTTGGTTTATTTATTTTTAGTTTAGTTATTAATTTTAGTTAATATTTTAGATTCATTTAATTTTTTTTAGTTTAGTTTAATTTATTTTATTTTATTTTTAGTTTATTTTTTTATTTTTTTGGTTTAGGTTATATTTTATTTTTTTTAGGTTTTATTTAGTTTATTTATTTATTTTAGTTTATATTTTAGTTTAATTTTTATTTAGGTTTATTTATAGTTTATTTATTATTTATTTATTTTTTTTTTATTTATATTTTTTATTTAGTCATTTTAGTTATTTAATTTAATTTATTTTTATTTTATTTTAGGTTTAGTTTTAGTATTATATATTATATTTATTATTTTATTTATTTTATTTTTTAGTTATTTTATATTTATATTAATTATTTTATTTTAAATAGGTTTAGTTTAGTTTAGGTTTAGTTTAGCATTTTATTTTATTATTTTATTTATTTTGGGTTTTATTTATTTAGTTTAGATTTTTAGGTCTGGTTTAGGTAGGCTCAGTGGTGGGAGTAGGTAGAGTTTATGATTTTGGATTTAAGGTAGGGTAGATTTACATTTAGGTCTGGGGTAGGGTTAGTCAGCATTTTAAATTAAGCAAACCGCAGTGTGTATTTGGATTTTATTTGGTTTATTTTGTTTTTTATTTGGTTTATTTTATTATTTTATTTTATTTAAGTTTTAATTTGTTTTATTTTATTTATCTTAGGTTTATTTTATTTTATTTTAGGTTTATTTTTTATTTAGGCACTTTTATTTTAGTTTAGTGTCGCTTATCTTGTTATTTATCTTTAGGTTTAGTTTAGTTTAGGTTTTAATTTTGGTTTTATTTCTTATTTTATTTTGGTTTAAGTTTATTTATTTAATAGGTAATCATGTAAGTTTTAGCTTTAGGCCCAGTGGTTAGCTCAGGATTAGGGTTTAGTGGCTCAGGGCCCAGTGGTTTGGGAAGGCCTAGGGTCAGTTTAGGGTCAGGTTGTGGTGTAGGATCTAAGTCATTTAGAGTCAGTGGTCAGTTTGGGGATTTTTTATGGTTTGTTTTAATTAAGCAAACCCCTGGTAGGTTTATTTAGTTTATGTAGTTCATTTTTATTTATTTTAGTTTATTTTATTATTTATTTTATTTAGGTTTATTTTATTTAGTTTAATTTATTTATTTTAGTTTAGGTTTTCATTTAGGTTTATTTTTAGTTTAGTTTTATTTTATTTTATGTTTAGTTTAATCTATTTAGGTAGTTTGGTTTAATTTTAATTTTAGGTAGGTTTTAGATTTTACTTTAGGTTTTATTTTTAGTTTAGGTTTATTTTAATTTAAATATTATTTAGTAGATTTAGGTTTAGTTTAGTTTATTTTATGTTTGGGTTTAGGTTTATTTATTTTAGTTTAGGTTTAGGGATATGTTTTTTTATGGGCCTAGGTTTTACATTATATTTATTTTAGGTTTTGTTTAAATTTTATTTAGTTTTAATTTAATTTATTTTTGTTTATTTTATTTTATTTAGTTTTTATTTTATTTTAGGTTTTTATTATCTTATCTTAGTTTAGTTATTTTCTTTGGTTTAGCTCAGTCAGCTTAATATGTTTAATATATCTTTATTTTATTAGGTGTCTTTATCATTTATTTTAGGCATTTAGTCAGGGACAGCAGTGGCTCAGTTTGGGGTCAGGAGTAGGCCTCAGGGCCTGTGGCCTGGAGCTCAGGTCCTGGCCCAGGATCAGGGCCCAGTGCCTAGAGCCCACTCAGTATTTATTCAGGATCTTTTAAAACATTTTTACTTATTCAGTATTTAGTGGTTTTAGGCTCATTTAGGGCTATGGGTCTTTTTAGTGATCAAAAGCCCAGTTTAGGGCTCAGGCCTAAGATTTAGGGTTTTAATTAAGAAACTGATCATTTAGGTTTATTTAGTTTATTATTTATTTATTTATTATTTAATTATTTTATTTTTATTTAGTTAAGTTTTATTTTATTTAGTTTAGTTTAGTTTATTTATTTTAGCACAATTTTAAATTTTTTTAGGTTTAGTCTTTTTTTTTTTAGTTTAGTTCTTTCTGTGTTATTTTTATTTTAGGTATAGGTTTTATTTTATTTTTTAGTTTAGTTTTAGGATTTTAGGTTTATTTTAGGTTTTATTTTTTTAGTTTAGTTTAGGTTTACTTTTAGTTTATTTTATTTTATTTAGTTTGGGTTTAGGTTTATTTATTTAGTTTATGTTTATGTTTTATTTATTTTAGTTTATTTTAGTTTAGGTTTAGGTTTATTTTATTTTATTTATCTGTTTAGTTTTCATTTTAGTTAATGGTTTATTTTATTTATTTTAATGTATGTTTAACTTATATTTAGTTTATATTTTATTTAGATTTATTTATTTTAGGTTTATTTATTTTGTTTAGTTAAAATTTTTATTTAATTATTTTAGTTTAATTTTATTTTATCTATTTTATTATTTTAGGTTTGGTTAGTTTAGGTTTAGTTTAGGATTAGGTTTATTTTATTAATTTATATTTTATTTAGGTGTATTTTTTTCTATTTAGCCTGCTTAAGTTTTAAGGCCCAGGGTCAGTGGTTAGGCCTGTGGAGTGGGTTTAGTCAGGGCCTGGGAGTGGCTCTAGGTTTAGGGGCCTAGGGGTCAGGGATCAGTGTTTAGAGGTGTGGTTAAGAATAACTGTGGATCGTCAGTGGTCAGGTCAAGTTTTTTATTTATAGTGTTTAAGGCCTAGGATTTAGTGTGGTTAGTAGTAGCTAGATTGCAGTTTAGCATTGGGGCCTGGTTGTGGTTACTCACCAGGGTTTAAGTTTTTGTCAGGTTTAGGTTAGTTTTAAGGTTTAGGTTTAATGGTAGCATTTTTTTTTATTTTAAAATCAAACCCATAGGTTTTGGTTTATTTAATTAATTTTTATTTATTTTAATTTATTTTATTTTATTTATTTTAATTTTTATTTAGTTTAGTTTATTTAATTTAGGTTTATTTATTTTAATTTAGTTTTTTTATTTTGTTTGTTTTTGAAGTTTAGGTTTATGTTTATTTTTTTACTTTAGTTTTATTTTTATTTGATTTTTTATGTTTAGTTTTATTTTTTATTTATTTTTAGGTTTTATTTTATAGGTTTTGGTTTTTTATTTAGTTTTTATTTTATTTTATGTTTGGTTTTTTTCATTTTTATTTTTGGTTTAGTTTTTATTTTATTTAGGTTTTTTATTTTTTATTTTATTTAGGTTTTATTTATTTTATTTTAGTTTATTTATATTTTATTTTATTTTCTTTTGGGTTTAGGTTTAGGTTTAGGTTGTAGTTTATGTTTTATTTTACTTTCTTTTATTTTATTTAGGTTTAGGTATTTTTATTTATTTTATTTTAAGTTTTATTTATTTTACTTTTAGTAATTTAGGGTTTATGTTTAGTTATTAGTTTAGGTTTAAGTTTATTTTTTTGTTTATTTTATTTTATTTTTAGGTTTAGTTTGTCTAGATTTTATGGTTTATTTTGATTTATATTTATTTTTTATTTTAGTTTTATTTTATTTTATTTTAGTTTATTTTATGTTTATTATCTTTTACTACATAGTTTTATCTTATCTAGGTTTTATTCCAGTTTATTTTATTTTATAGTTTAGATTTATTTACTTTATTTTATTTGATTAGCCATTTTATTTTGGGTTGTATTTTATTCTTTTAGGTCTTTATTAGTTTAAACATTGTTTAGGCTCAGTGAGTATGGTAAGATCTTGTGGTTTAGGGAGGCCAGGCCTAGGTCAGGGAGGGAGGCCCAGTGGGCTCAGTGCCAGGCTCAGGCCATTTGGGGAGCCACAGGCCTGGGTGGCCCAGGGCTAGGGCCTGTAGAGCTCAAGCCTCGGCCCAGGCCTGGGTCACTTTATTAGGATTTGGGGTGGCAGTTTGTTAGGTGGTTTGGTCAGTGATTAGTGGGATTTGGGTTTAGAGTTTGGGGTTTAGTTGAAGGTCCATTAGGTTTTGGTTTTTTGTGGTTTAGGGTTTTGAAGTTTAAGGTTTTTAGGTTTAGGATTTAGGGTTTAGGTTTTAGGCTTTAGGTTTAGGGCTTAGGGTTTTGTTTTATTGTTTTAATAGAGAACAAATTCAGATTCAACATTTCTTCTTTTTGATTTCATCAACCAAGTAACACACCATGTTTTTTAGGACACAAGTGACGACATAGATCAAAAATGAGCACACATAGAGCAAATCAAAAACCCTAGATAACTAGAATAGTCTCTACTGAAAAGACACGCTTCCAATAGTTCCATAAGAGTCGACGGTATTCTTCAATTCAGCCTCATCACCCTAGCCTCTCAGTACAGGATCCACCATCATATCCCCATCTTCCCTCACCCACCATACCAACCTCCGCCGCCATCCTGCCTACATGACCACCACTACCCAGACCACCACCTCCATATCCACCACCTCTAGATCCCTCATGACCACTGTGATAATCGTCGCCCCCACCTTCACCTCCACCGTCGAGTCTGGACTGATCCTAGTTAACAGTGATGTTCCGGACGTCAAGGTTCTACCTTTTCCTAGGGTTTATGTTTAGGTTTAGGTTTATTAGGTTTTAGGCTTTAAGATTATTTTTTAATTTATTTAGTTACTTTAGGTTAGGTTTTTGGGGCTTTTTAATTAAGAAAATGAGCAGGTTTATGCCTATTTAGTTTATTTTTTATTTATTTAGTTTATTTTATTTTGTATTTTTATTTAGGTTTATTTTTTATTTTTATTTAGTTTATTTTTTTATTTTAGATTTATTTTATTTAGCTAAGGTTTTTTTATTTTAGTTTTTTTTTAGGTTTAGGTTTATGTTTATTTTTTAGTTTAATTTTAATATTATTTTATTTTTTAGGTTTAGGTTTTATTTTTTATTTTTAGGTTTAGGTTTAGATTTTTATTTTATTATTCTAGGTTTAGCATTTAGGTTTTCATTTTAGGTTTATTTTTAGGTTTTATTTTTTTGTTTAGGTTTAAGATTATTTTTAGTTTATTTTATTTTAATTTAGGGTTTAGGTTTAGATTATTTTAGATTTAGGTTTAGGTTTTATTTATTTTAGTTTAGTTTTCTTTTATTTTATATTTGGTTTAGGTCTATTTTATTTTGTTTATTTTAGGTTTAGTTTTGTTTAGTTTATGGTGTGTTTAATTTTTATTTATTTTTTATTTTTTAAATTTATCTTTAGGTTTAGATTTTATTTAGTTTTATTTTATTTTATTTTAGGTTTATTTAATTTTATTTTCCTTTAGTTTTATTCATTTTAGGTTTTATTTTTAGGATTTTCTTACTTTTAGTTTGTTTATGTTTTATTTATTTTATTTTAGTTTAGTTCTTATTATATTTATATTTATTTTTTAGGTTTAGTTTTATTTTATTTTATTTTATTTTATTTAGGTTTAGGTTTTTTTAGTTATTTTATTTTTAGGATTTCTAAAGTTTAGGCTTAGCTTTTTATATTTTTAGGGTTTAGGGTTTAGGGTTTAGGATTTTATGGTTTAAGGTTTAGGGTTTAGGGTTTGGGTAGTATAGTTTAGGGTTATAGGTTTAGAGTTTGGGGTTTAGGGTTTAGTGTCAGATTTTTTAAATTTTGTAAACTCAGATGTTTAGGTTTATTCATTTAACTATTTTAGTTTATTTTATTTTATTTTTTATTTAGGTTTATTTTTATTTTTATTTCTATTTAGGTTTTTATGTTATTTTATTTTTATTTTAGGTATAGTTTTTAATTTTATTTAGGTTTTTATTTTATTTTTTTAGTTTAGTTTTTATATATTATATTTTAGTTTAGTTTTATTTTATTTTAATTTTCTTTTTGATTTAGGTTTAGGTTTAGGTTTTAATTTATGGTTTTATTTTATTTTGGTTTAGGTTTTTTAATTAATTATATTCTTAGGTTTTAGTTTAGTTTGGTGTTTAGCTTTTTTTTGTGGTTTCTATGGTTAAGGGTTGGGTTTAGTGTTGGTTTAGGGTTTAGGGTTTAGGGTTTAGGTTTAGGGTTTACGTTTAGGTTAGTGTTTATTGTTTAGGTTTTATTGTATTTTTAGGGTTTTCGTGGTATGGGGTTTAGGTTTTAGGTTTAGGGTTTTGGTTTTACTTTTAATAAAAGAACAAATTGCATTCCAACATTTCATCAACTAAGTAACACCTCTCCATTATGCTTTAAAACCCATGGGGACACCCATGATTCCTTCTTGAAGCCACCTCCACACCTTCAACCAACCATGCCGAGCCAACTCACTTCGTCCCTTCCACCCACGACTCTCTAAGATGGTCGGATGGCCAATAAAAGCCAAACCCATCCCACCATCAATATATGAAGGGGTTATACACCCCTCATTTCCACTCAAACACATGAAAAAATCATTCCTCGAGCTCTACCCAAGATGATCTGTTAAATCCAATCCTTAAGCTCCCAAGCTTTCGATCAAAAAAATGCCATTCTCATCCATCCCAAACATGACACTTTCATTTTTGACCTAACTTCCTCATTTCTCCATAAAACTCAAATTAACTTTGCTCTCACCTTCTAGGCCTCTTTGAGCAAGAACCAATTATCTCCCAAGCTTCTGAGTATTGGAGGTAGGACTTCGATCAAAGATGAGCTCCAAATTTTTAGTTCATGACCTTCCAAGTGAACATCGAGGAATTGATCCAATTATTGCTCAATAGAGTTTCGTCTTCACTAGATGAAGGTTCTTTAACCGAGCATCGATCTTGAGCTCGCAAGGTTGGCTTCCAAAATTGATCTTTAGCAAAAATTGGGTTGGAGATTTTTGATGAAAACTTGCATCTTGTGTGATCTTGACTATTGGATCCCCTTCGATCGATGCTAAGAAGGTGTGAGATCCTTTGGGAGTTGATCCGAGCTCAAGTAACCTCAGATCAAGTGAGCAATGGTGGATATACTCCATTCTCCCTCACTGTGACGTTAGATCAAACACCGTGGCATTATCGTAATGATGTGATTAAATCCACTAGATCGATCTAATTTAATCCTATTAAGCTGTGGGATTAATCATAGCCATCCAATCTTAGATCGGATGAATGACAAAAAATGCGTCCGCCACCGCCATGTAAGCACTGAGTCGGATAAGTTTTAAGTATCCAATCTCGGCACCACGTGGAAAGCACACCGTGTCAGCGCACCACATGGCGGTAATAGGATTAGGCTTTAATTAGGCTTAATTATTCAGTTTTAATGGATGAAACTTTTAAAAATCATAAAAATTCATTGAGAAATAAAAAATGCAAATAAATTCACATTTTAAAGGTATGAAGAGAAATATTTAAAAATGATCTTAACTTATTTTGAATAGTAATTAAGGTTTAATTAAGGTTTAATTATTCGATTAATTAGCTTAATTACTTGAGCAATTAATCCCAAATTTTATGGGTTAATTTAATGGGATGACCTCTGCCTCCCATGATTTTCTTGGGATTTATTGCTCACTTAATTAAGAAAATTCACTAATTAAACCTTAACTACTATTTTAAGTTAATTAATGATTTATTAACCCATGAATAGTAATAAATTAGTTAATTAAATTTATTAATCAATGTTCAACAGTAAGTGAACCCCTTTCCCTAAGTTCATTTAACCCTTTTAAAATGAAATTAATTAAGATTTAACTAATTAATTAAATCACTTAATCAAATTGAAATTATAATCACATCATACATTAATTATTTAAATCATGGGGTAGATCTTTAGGTGTTTAATAACCTAAAAGAGTTTAATGAAATTATGGTTAGTCCACATGTGTGGGAAAACCATAAGAGTAATTAATTAAGTCCCTTAATCTAATTAACTATTAATAATGAGCCAACTGCATTACGCCCCTTTTATTTCCTAGGATCATTCCAAGTTTATTTTCCATGCATATCATGTTGGCTCATAATTATTTAGTTAATTACTTTATGGTGACATAGGTAAGGATAATTAATTCATCTAATTAAGGGTTCAACTTAATTAACCCATAAAATCAACTTAATTACATTTCCTTAAATTAGATCAAATCACTAATGTGGGAAAGGGTTTGACATAAGAAGTGATGATTTCTCTTTTCCTCTTTAAATCAAATTAAATCAAAACTTAATTAGAAAAAATGCTTTGGTTTGCTTCAAATAATTTTATTTGATTTGATTATCCTTAAGAACTAGTTTGGTTGAATGAATCACATGCTTATATTTGATTGTTCTCTTTCCAATCATGTTAAATTTGGTATGTCATTTGAATTCATCCATCTTTTCAAAATCATGTAAAATAAAATTGATTTCCTTTATGTAAGCTTGCATGTGTTGATTTAATTTAATATATGTGTGGCTTATCACTATTAAATCCAAATGTATTTTTCAAAAGCTTATAAATGAATAATAATATGTGTTATGATGCTAGTTATAAATAAATAAGAAATGCATGTGCTTATAGCTTAAGTGTATGAATGTTGAGTTCTCTTTCCTCTATTCATTTGTTGATTTATATAAGATTGAATGGTAATGTATATAGTCCGGACATCCTAAACACAAGGCTTTAGCTAAAGGAGGTCATTTGATTACCTCACTTCCCTCATTTGTTACTTGGTTGATGAAAAAAACAAGAAATGCTCAATCTAAATTTGTTCATTGTTAAAAAAAAATCTTAAACATAAACCGAAAAAAATTAAATATAAACCTAATCCTAAACCTCAAAATAAAAAAAAATAAACCTAAACCTAAAAAATAAAATAAAATAAACTAAAAAATAAACATAAACATAAACCTAAACCTAAACCAAAAAAATAAATTAAAATAAAAAACCAAAATTAATCTAAATAGACCTAAAATAAATAAACTAAACTAAATAAAAATAAAGAATAAACCTAAATGAAAATAAAAAATAAAATAAACTAAAATAAATAAAAAAAATAAACTAAATAAACCACCTACTTGTTTACTTAATTTTTTTAGAAAACCCTAAACCATAAAAAAAACTTAAACCCTAAATCCCAAACCCCAATCCAAAACCTTAAACCCTAAACTAACCTAAACCCTAAACCCTAACCCTACAACCCTAAACCCTAAATTAACAAACCTAAACCCTAAACCCTAAACCCTAAACCCATCCCTAAACTCTAAAACTTAACCCTAAGGTTAAACACTAAACCTAAACCTAAACCCTAAACCCTAACTCTAAGCCCTAAATGTTAAAACCCTAAACCTTAAACCCTAAAACCATAAACCTTAAACCCCCTAAATCCTATACCCTAAAAAACTAAAACCTAAACCTAAACTAAATTAACCTAAAAGTAAAATAAATAAATAAACTAACCCAAATAAAAAATAAAAAATAAAAAATAAAAAAAATAAAACCTAAACTAAAATATAAACCTAAACTTAAAAAGAAAATAAAATAAACTAAAATAAAATAATTAAAAACCTAAACTAAGCTAAAAAAATAAAATAAACCTAAGAATAAAATACCTAAATAAAATAAATACTAAATGTAAAATAAAACAAAATAAACAAAATGAAATAAAACCTAAACCTAAAATAAACCTAAAACCTAAAATAAATAAAATAAAATGAAAACCCTAAAATAAAAAAAACCTAAACCTAAAATAAAATAAAATAAATAAAATAAAATAAAACTAAACCTAAACATAAAAAAAACTAAACTAAAATAAGTAAAACCTAAACCTAAACATATACCTAAACCTAAACTAAATAAAATAAATAAATTAAAAAAAAATAAACCTAAACTAAAAAATAAAACCTAAAATAAAACCTAAAACTAAACATATAAAAAAATAAATAAAAAAACTAAACTTAATCTTAAAAATAAAAATAAGACCTAAACCTAAAAAAAAATAAAATATAATATAACCCAACTAAAGAATAAACAACCTAAACATAAACCTAAACCTAAAACGAAACTCAAATTAAAAGCCTAAACTAAAATAAATACACTAAATAAATAAACTAAAGTAAACAAAAAATAAATAATAAACCTAAATAAAAATAAAAAATAAAGTAAACTAAAATAAATTAAAAATAAACTAAATATAGTAAAAAAAACCTAAACATACTGTTTTACTTCATTTATAAAAAAAACCTTAAACCCTAAATCCTAAACCTCAAACCCTAAACCATAAACCTTAAACCCTAAACCTTAAACCTACAATAAAACCCTAAACCTATACCCCATATGCTAAAAACCATAAACCCAAAACATAAACCCTTAAACCCTAAACCTAAACCTAAACTCTAAACCCTAAACCACAAACCAAACCTAAAGTAACTAAATAAATTAAAAATAAACCTAAACCCTAAAACCTAACAAAGTTAAACCTAAACCTAAACCCTAAGAATGAGAAGGACCTTCACAACAAGAACATCACCGACAACCAGGCTCACTTTAGATCTGGTGGAAGCAAAGGAGGAGGCAGTGGTTATCATAGTGGTCATGGGGGAGGTGGTGGATATGGATGCGGTGGTCAGAGCAGTGGTGGTTATAGAGGCTTGAAGAGTGACAGAGGCTACAACTATGGTGGTGGTGAAGGGAGAGAGTAGGATATGATGGTGGATTCCACTAATGAGAGGTTGGGGTGGTTCAAGGGAGGAGAAACCCATGAACTACAAATTTGATTTGTTGCTTATGGAATTGTGTCTTTATAGTAGAGATGGTTCTATATCTAGGGTTTTGATTTGTTCTATACTGCTCATTTTTTATCTATGTCCTCACTTATGTCTTAGAAAACTGTGTGTTACTTGGTTGATGAAATCAAAATGAAGAAATATTGAATATGAATTTGTTCCCTGTTAATAAAACAAAAACCTTAAACCTTAAACTAAAACTTGAACCCTAAACCTAAAACTTAAACCCTAAACCCTAAACCTTAAACCCTAAAAACCATAAACCTAAACCCTTAACCCTAAAAAATGCTAAACCCTAAACCTTAAACCCTAAACCCTAAAACCCTCAACCTTAAACCTTAAACCCTAAACCCTAAAACCTAAACCCTAAACCCTAAATCCTAAACCCTAAACCCTAAACCCAAAACCACAAACTCTAAACCTAAATAACCCCTAAACCCTTAAAAGCTAAAATCCAAAACCTAAACTAAATAAAACCTAAAAAATAAATAAATAAATAACCAAAAATAAAATAAAATAAAAAATAAAATAAAATAAAACATAAACAAAACCTAAACCTTAAAACTAAACTAAATTAAATTAAAACCTAAAATTAAAATCAACTAAATTAAATTAAAAAATAAACCTAAATAAAATAAAAATAAAGTAAACTAAAATAAATAAAATATAAACTAAATATACTAATTAAACCTTAACCAACCTCTTTACTTAGTTAAAAAAAACCTTAAACCCTAAACCCTAAAACCTAAAAAGCTGTAAACCCTAAATCCTAAAACCTATAAAACCCTAAGCCCTAAATCCTAAACCCTAAAAGCATAAACCCTAAAACCCTAAACCCTAAATCCTAAACCCTAAATCTAAACCATAAAACCTAATAATCTAAAACCTAATCCTCAGAAATAGAACCTTGATGACAAGAACATCACCATCAACAAGGCTCCTAGATCCGGTGGTAGGCGAGGCGTGGTTATCAGGTGGTGGGGATTTGGAGGTGCTAGTGGATATGGAGGTGGTGATCAGAGCATAGGCGGTTATGGTGGCAGGAGGAGCGATGGAGGATACAATCATGGTGGTGGCAAAGAGAGATATTGGGGATATGATGGTGGATCTCACTTGAGAGGCTAGTCTTGATGGGAAATAGAACCAAGAACCAGGATCCAATCCGCTATGGAAGCGTGTCTTTATAAGAGATGATTCTAGTTATCTAGGGTTTTGATTTGCTCTATGCATGCTCATTTTTGATCTATGTCATCACTTATGTCTTATAAAATTGATGTGTTACTTGGTTGATGAAATAGAAAAGAAGAAATATCGAATATGAATTTATTCTTTGTTAGAAAAAAACCAAATCCCTAAACCATAAACTAAAACCTAAACCCTAAACTATAAAAAGCCTAAACCTAAAATAAAAATAACATAAAACTACACCTACACTAAAATAAACTAAACTAAAATAAATAAAACCTAAACCTAAACCTAAAATAAACTAAATCTAAACCTAAACCTAAACTAAATAAAATTAAATAAACTAAAACTAAACCTAAACGTAAAATAAAAAATAAATAAAACCAAAATAAAACCTAAAACTAAACCTAAAAAATTAAAATAAAACCTAAACCTAAAGCTAAAATAAAAAAATAAAACAAACCTCATAAATAAAGTAAAATAAAAAAACTAAAAACTAAATATAAACCTAAACCTAAACAAAACAGACTAAAATAAAAAACCTAAACTAAAATAAATAAACCTAAAATAAATAAACTAAACTAAATAAAAAAATAAAAAAACTAAAATAAATAAAAATAAATTATATAAACGTAAACCTATCAGTTTACTTAACCTTAACCCTAAATCCTATATCTTAAACCCTAAACCCTAAACCCTAAATCCTAATCCCTAAAACATAAACCCTAAACCTACAACCTGAACCTACAACCTAAATCATAATCCTAAACTATAAACCCTAAACCCTAAACCCTGACCCTAACCCTAAATTCTAAACTATTAACCTAAAAGCTAAACCCTAAAACCCAAAACCCTAAATTCTAAACTAACCCTAAACCCTAAACCTTAAAGCTTAAACCCTAAACCCTAAACCCTAAACCCTAAATAAACCCTAAACCCTAAGCTAAGCTTAAACCCAAATCAAACCTAAACCCTAAACCCTAAACCCTAAATACCCCAAACTCTAAACCCTAAATACTAAACCCTAAACCCTAAACCCTACACCCTAAACCCTAACCCTAAACCTAAACCCTAAACCCTAAAACCCTAAATCCTAAAACCTTAAACCCCAAACCCTAAACCCTAAACCATAATCCCTAAACCCTAACCCTAAACCTAAAACCCTATACCCCTTAACCTAAATATAATGCAACTAAATAAATTAAAAATAAACTTAAACCCTAAGAATTGGTAGAACCATCATCGGAAATAATCTAGATATGATGGAGGCAAAGGCGGTGGTAGTTATCATAGTAATGGGGATTTGAGGTCGGGTGGATATGGTGGTGGTGTTCAGAGTAGTGGTGGTCATGGAAGCGGGAGGAACGACGGAAGATACAGTCATTATGGTGGCAGAGGGAGAGATCTGGGATATGATGGTGGATCCCTACTGAGAGTCCAAGGTGATCTTGATGGGAACTAGAGAAAGAAGAATGGTCAATTTGATCTAATTTATCGGTGTCTTTAAGAGAAACTATTCTAGTTATCTAAGGTTTTTGATTTTTTATGTGTGCTCATTTTGATCTATGTCATACTGTCTTAAAAACTTAGTGTGTTACTTGGTTGATGAAATTAAAAGAAGAAATGTTGAATCTAAATTTATTCTCTATTTGAAAATAAACCAAAATCAAAACCCCAAACAAAACCTAGACCCCAAACTAAAATAAAACCTAAACCTAAGCCTAAACTAAATAAAATAAAATAAACTAAAAATAAACCTAAACCTAAATTAAAAAATAAAACATAAAAATAAACCTAAAATAAAACCTAAACCTAAACCTAAAAAATAAAATAAAAACCAAAACCTAAACCTAAAAATAAAAATAAAAAATAAAACCTAAACCTAAAAAATGAAATAAAAATAAAAGATAAACTTAAACCTAAACTTAAACAAAAAAATAAATTAAAATAAAAAACAAAACTAAAATAAATTAACTAAACTAAGTAAAAATAAAAAATCAACCTAAATAAAAATAAAAAATAAAAAACTAAAATAAAGAAAAATATACTAAATAAACTTAAACCTACTGGTTTACTTAATTTTAAAAAATATCCTAAACCCTAAACCCTAAGCCTTAAACCATCAACCGTAAAACCTACCCTAAATCCTAAGCCCTAAACCATCAACCTAAAACTTACCCTCAACCCTAAACCCTAAAACCTAAATAAAAAATAAAAAAACCCAAACCCTAAACTAAACCTAAACCAAACCTAAACCTAAATGTAAAATCAAATCCAAACCCTAAACCCTAAACCATAAAACTAATTATCAAAACTAAAAAAATAACAAAATAGAAAAAACCTTAACCCTATACCCTAAAATAAACACTAAACCTTAAACCTAAACCTACAACCCTAAACCTTAAACCTTAAACCCTAGAACCCTAAACCATAAACCCTAAACCCTAAACCCTAAACCCTAAACCCTAAAACCCTAAACCCTAAACCTTAAACCTTAAACCCTAAACCCTAAACCAAAACCCTAAACCCCTCGGCTGCGCTCCCTCTTTGGCAATTTTGTGGTGATTTTGTGTTCCCATGCAATTCTCTGGCTTGATTTCCACATTATGATTTTTATTATTTATTTGCGCCTGGTTGCTTATGTGATTCTCTATCGTTTCAATGAGATCGCTTCTCCGCGACAATCAAACTCGTCACGCCCCTGGATGCCGACTTTAACCTCCACCCTAAAGGTACTCTAGATCCGATTGCAACCATTAATGCTCGCCAAGTCCTTTAAGGATGCTCTTCTCGGTAAGATCCCTAGCTCTAATGCCTCGTTAACTTAATTTCAACATCTTTCATGGATTGCCGCCATGTGTTCACCGGGATGTGGAGAAATTAGCTAAGCCTTTGAGTTCTCTTTGGTTGGTAAATTCTCTTTACTGCCCTACTCTAGATAATATCGATCTTTCTTCCATAGCTTAAAGCTTTTGGAGTCTTCACTATTGATTGATCCGACATATCCTCATTCAATTATCAAATGATTTAGATTATTCTCGTGTCTTTGCTTGTCGCTCCTATTTTGTGTATAATTGTCAAATGCAGCTCTTGAAATGGTCACCCCTTTTTGATGTCAAAGATGAATCCCCTATTGTTCCTTTATGGCTTGCTTTCCCCAACATGAGAATTCACTATGTTACTCACCAAGTTTTGTTTGCATGCTCTATTTGGTAGACCCTTCAAATTGATCACCGCCGCTAGATCTCATCATTGCATGCGCATCTTGGTTGAGATCGACATTACCAAAAAATACCCCAAAGAAGTTTGGATTGGTTCAAAAAATTTGGATATAATCGAAAGTTGAATTTGAAAATTTCCTCTTTTGCTCTCATTGTAAGATCCATGGCCATGATCACATCAATGCTTTGTGTTACACCCTAACCTTAAAAAAGAATATATCACGTGACACTAATACCTCTCTTGAATTGGGAAAACCAATAAGTTAGCTTATGTGCCTAAAGCCACTCATAATGGAATTCATCCTCCTACACCTACCCTTTATTACCTAATGATTTGTCTAATGAAAACATTCGAGCTTGGTATAAATACTACTATTGAGGTGTGTGCAAACTAATGATAACTTACCTAGCACTACTCCTACTTGCAATAATTTGGCTTCATGACAAACCTTTGCTTCATTTGAATCTTAATGAAAATCTGAATGGAAATCTATATTGGCTCAAAATAATATCCTTTGGTGCTAGACCAAAATCGAATATGCATCATGGCAATGAAAATGTTATTTGTACTATTAATGGTGCAAGAACCTCCCCTTCTACTTCTCTGAGTGATACTCAGCTATCCAAATTTCTTCATTCTAACTCGATCTCAAGAAGGAGAAATCACCACTACTAAAACATTGATTGAATCGCTCCTATTCTCGGATACCAAAACCAATCCCTTTCTGATGGAGATACTTTGGATTCTGATAGACCTTTCCAAACTGTTATTAAAAAAAATCTTATAAAGCCAAAATGACTAATAATAACTTCACTAGAACCACACGTTCTTCTCTTACACCTCACAAATAATTATGTCTTCCTCTCTTCCTTTTTTCATTTTCACTTTTATCTTTTATTTTTTGGTTTTTATATTATGATAAATTTTCTTATTTGGAATATCCGGGGTTGTGGGACACTCCCTGTCCGCAACCATGTTTGGAGCCTATCGGCTCATAACATCAAACTTCTTGTTATTATTGAGCCTTTCATTAACTCTTCCAAGATTGTCCATGTTGCTAGATCGCTTGGATTTCAAAATTTCTTCTTCAACCTTAATAATAAAATTTGGTGTTTTTGGAATAATTCCATCACCTTTTCCATCATTGATGATCTTGATCAATTGGTTAATGTCAAAATATCTTTAGGTGAGTTTTTGGCTTTTGGTTCCTCATCTATGCTTCTTGTAATAGAGTAGGAACATCCTTGGAATCACTTAAGAACCTTCACCTCCTCGCTTAACCTTCCACGGTTGGTTGGGGTGATTTCAACACTATCATTGCTTCTTGAAAGGAGGGGAGGATGTTCTCTAACCTCCATTCCATGGAAGACTTCTCTAATATGATCCTAGATTGCAATCTGATTGACATTGGTTTTTCAGGGTCTGATTACACGTGGCAAAACACTAGACTTTGGTAGCATCTTGATAGGATCCTTAATTCTCTTTGGATCAATCAATGGCCTCTTACTGTTGAGCATTTGAGCAACTTTGTCGATCATGCTCCTTTTGATCTCTATCAAAACTCCCCTCTTAACCCTTCTACTCCCTCACCTTTTAGATTCCAAAATATGTGGACCCAACATGGTGATTTCACTAATGTTGTTTTCACTAATTGGATGGCTCTGCTCACCCCAATAATTTTAAAGGCATGATTCGCTTTGGCTTAAGCTCAAGAGGCTTAAACAAAACCTCAATTGGTGGAACAAGCATATTTTAAAATCTTTTACCAATCTTAAAGCTATGGAACAAGTGGTTTGTTCTCTTGAAGAGGCTTTAACGATCCCAAGCTTGATGAGTTGAGCATTGCCAAAGATAGTTTGATTAATTACCAAAATATGGAAAAAAACCTATTGGCATCAAAAGGCCGCTAGCAAACATATTCGATGATGACATAAACACTAGGTACTTCCATGCTATTTGCAATAAATGAAAAGCTTTAAACTTGATTAAGAAAATTAAGAACTCTAATGATGGCTGGATAACTGATAACAATGAAATTAAGGAATCTGCCATACATCACTTTCAAAATTTATTAAATTCTAATCCTTTGTAGAACACCCTCCAACACCCATCTAATCCCTTCTTTGATTAGCAATGAGGATAACCATTTTCTCACTATGCATCCTCGCGGAGATTAGTAGTACTCTTAATAGCATGAACATATTCATTCGGCCGATGGTTTTACGACTCATTTCTTTCAGCATTGTTGGCCTTTTATTAAATCTGATCTTGTTAATGATGTTATTGATTTCTTTGATGGAAGCTCTATTCCCAGATATTTTTCAAGCACTTCTATTGTCCTTATTCCCAAAACCATCAATCCGAATCTTGGGGCAATTTTAGACCTATTAGTCTTTGAACCTTTTTCCAAAACTCATTGCTAAATTAATTAATAATAGATTAGCCCCTGCTCCATAAAATTATCTCCCCTAACCAAACTAGTTTCATTAAAAATAGAGCCATATCTGATAATATTCTACTCGCTCAAGAGCTAGTTCATGACATTGATGTTTCTTCCAGAGGAGGTAATATGCTTTTCAAACTGGACATCTCTAAAGCCTTTGACAACCTCTCGTAGGATTTCCTCTTTCAAATCTTACATTTGTTTGGTTTCTCGATAATTTTATCGCTTATAAAAGTTATATCTAACGCCTAGTTTTGTTATCTTAAATGGTGAATCCCTTGGTTTCTTTTCTTGAGCCATGGTTTGTCAAGGTGACCCTCTTTCTCCTTCTCTTTTATCATTCTTGAATATCTTTCGAGGAGCCTCAATGATCTTTTCATTAAAACCTAACATGGCTTTTAAAACTCATGGTGGTTTCCCTATTTCATCTTAGCTTTCGATGATTTTATAATCTTCTACAATGCCTCTCTTCAACATGTTAAAACTATTAAGAATCTCTTAAATGATTTTGGCAAAGTTAGTGGTCTCTTCCTTAATGAAAGAAAATGTTATTTTATTCCTCCCTAAGATTCCCACCAATAGACTAAATCAAATCTCTAGAATTACTAATTTTAAGCAAAGTCAATTTTCCCATTACTTATCTCTTTTAAAGGCAAAAGATCTCATCTTTTGATGACCTTATTCAAAAATTTCTAATAAAATCTTAGTTTGGGAATTTCATTTACTATCTTTTGGGTGCTAACCTTGATTAAGAGCACTCTTAATTCCATGCCTTTATATCTCATCCAAACCATTGTGACCATTTCTAGCATCAGAATTGAGCATCTCTAAATAAATTTTAGGGCTCCAATACCTCTTCTAAAAAAATGCACTTGGACCTCTTGGTTTAAAAGTTGTGGCACTTTTGATGAAGGTGGTCTTAGTTGTAAATCCATAAAAGAAGCTATCAATGCCTTTTCCTATAAACTCGGTGGAATTTTAGGAGTAATCATAGTCTTTGGGCTAATTTCATGATTAAATATTGCCGGTAAGCACCCCTCATTTGTCCCTTTATTGGGTGACTCTCCTGTGGAAAAGACTTTATTCTGTCAAATGGGATGCAAAATCATTAATATTTTGGGGCATTAACTCTGATGACTCTTTCTTTTGGCAAGATAATTGGAGTGGATGTGGATCCATAGATGACTTACTCTCCACCCATTCCGTCGCTATTAGAGTAAACTCTTCGGCATAACAATAAGTGGAACAATAGTAAGCTTTGATTTTATCCCTTTACTTTCTTGAATATGGTTACTACTATTCCTATTAGCCCTCACAATCAAGATCAAATTCTCTTTAAGCTCTCTCATAATGGTGACTTCAACCTCAAAAATGTGTGGCTCCACATTAAAGATACTCATGATTCCTCCTATGTATTCTCCAAACTTTGGAATAACACTATCCCTACTTCTTATTATGTTCTTACTTTGCGTATTCTGAAAAATTTTATCCCTGTTGATTCCTTGTTGTGGGGTAAAGGGTTCCATTTACCCTCTAAATGTCAATGTTGTTTCCATATTGAGAATGTTAATCATGTTTTTGTTAATGGGGTCATTGCTTCTAAACTTTGGATTTGGTATGATGATCTTTTTAACACTGTCAATTTCAATGGCTCTCTTACTTTATATCAACTTCTTGAAATCTATTTTGATAATACTATTAAAGGTCACATTAAAGTTATCATTTCTATCTCACTCTTATTTGGTTCATATGGATGGACCGTAATGATGCAAAACACGTGGGATCCCTATGAACCATGTGAGGATTATTGCTAGAACTAAAACAAAATTTGTGACTTGTTTAAAGCCAATCTCATTCATTATGGACAATTCAAAGGTAAATTTGTGGCCAATAAACTAGGCATTAACACAATTCATTGTCGAAATGACAAGATTGTCTATTGGAAAAACCTCTTGACCATATTATTAAAATCAATACTCATGGCTCACAATGGCTCTATCCATTTCAAGACCTGTCCCATTTTTGAGCTTATATGGCCTTCAAAGCTCTTGAGATTTGCATCCAAAATGGTCGGCTCAATATTTGGATTGAGATGATTATTTTTGATTGACCTTTTACTTCAACTAAGATGAGCGACTGAATTGTACTACCTCCTCAAGAAAACTAGAGCTCTTCTTTCCCAAGAATTTTAACATCACTCATGTTCTGAAAGAAATGCTTGTACTACCTTGCCAACTGGGTGCTAGATCCGATGGTATCATCTTCTTTGATCAACTCATTACCCAAACACTTGTGTAATGGTTAACTTGGATAATTCTGGTTTATCTGAACTTAATCGCCCATTCATCTTCTATCGTATGCTTCTTTATTTTTTGGCTTTTGTTCCTTTTGTGCCTTTTGTGGATGCTTCTTCACGGATACTACTTGTTATCTTGATCATTGTGTCATGATTTGGTGTTTTAATAGCTTCTCCTTCATTTGGAGGCTCATTGCTTTTGGCATTTACACTGATAAAGGGTCGCTTTGCTATGTGCATCCGATACTCAGCATTGGAATTATGTTGAGCTATGTGTCGCTATTTGTTTTATTCCACCACCTTATTTGGTATTTTAATCTCATTGGTTGCATTCCTAATCCTAGGGGCTTAAACATTGGGTGGAGATATTTATTTTGATGGGTTTAGCTACCGCCATTAATTTTGCAACTTCTTTGTTTCAAAGATATTCTTGCTTGGAGCATCTTAGTTATCTATGTTGTTTCTATGCATTATAGTATTCACTATCTTGGTTGCAATATTTATTTTGATGATTTACTATTAGGTTGTTGGATTTTAACTGATAATGACTGCTAGCTAGTTTTTGACATGTTGCTTGTCTCCCCTATTAGATCTTGGGCATTGATATTCTCTTTGACTCTAGCTTGGAGCTGACGTTTTTCTTTTATTTCTGGGAGTTATCTCTTATTTTATTTTTCTGCATGAAGAGGCTTTTGGACTTTTTGTTGATCTTTATCTTCTTTACATTCATCTAGAATGGACCCCATTCAACATGTTTTTTTTGAATCCATTTTGATTCAGGGTCCCTTTGAGATCTTGTTGTGGGGGCTTTCTTCCTTTCTTCCACCGCCATGGTTGTTTTACAAGTTTCCTTACAGTGTGACCTCCTTACCCCTAATGGCAGACTTATTATTATGCAGAACTTTGATATTACTTCTTGGTTATCTTTTTATGCTTCTTCTACTTGCACTATTTATTTTTTGACCTGGTTGGAGTTTCTTCAGATTGTTTCTAACTATTTTATTCAGGAAATCCTTTCTGTGCAGGATGTTTCTGAGATTGGGTCTTTGGTCAAGCACTATTACTGCTCTTGTCTGAAGATTATTTATTTTTTCTTTGTCTTCTCTTGCTTTGCGGAATGGGTTTTCATGTTGGCCTCTCTTTTGGTTTTTTGTGTTTACCCTCTTTTCTTTATTTTTCTTCTATCCTCGCTATCATCGGATCTTGCCCTAGTTGTTTTCCCTCTCTATGCTATGATGGGATCATGCAAATCTTGAAGAGCATTCTTCTTTTATTTGAAATTAATCAATGGTTTATCTTATATGCATAATTGGGTTATTGGCCAACCTACTGGTTATTAAGAATTGGATTAATGTGACTAAGCAACCTGCTACTAAACTATTGCTCAATTTCTCTTAGATTGGCTTGTGGTGGGAGCTTTCATTACCTATCCCTTCCTATTTTTCTACTCATTCCTACTATTTTCTATATAGAAGCTGAGGTTTCTTGACTTTCTTGCTACTTGCATCTTAATTATTTCTGTTGGTATTAACTGCCTTTGGTTGTTGGCTGAACTGGATTAATACTCTACTTGCTGTCTCTGGGGTTTTGGTTTGTTTTGTTCAACAAGTCTCTATTGAAGTTCTTGATTGCTTGGTGGATTTTGCTTTGAACCCCCTTATTGGTTTTATATGCATATCATCTAATTCATTGGTTTACCTTATCTACGCTATTTTTTTCCATCTTATTTTAGTTAAAATTGTAACTATTGCACTGTTTATCCTGGATGGGTGGCTTTATGGCAAGCTAGCTGGTTTTGTTGTCTTGGTTGTTTCTTGTCTTGGAGATTTCGTCTTGGTTTTGGACTCTATGTTGGCTCCATCTTTGTTGGTTGTAGGACTTGGTCCTATGTTCGAACTTTCGACATTGCTATTTTGATGGTTTTGGTGATTGTTGTGGTTCGCCCTGTACCTATTTTATGATCTAACTATTTGGTTGTTAACTATTATAATGTCTACTCGATTGAGAGGTTTTATGGCCAACTTGTCCCTTCCTATCTTGGATGTTGTTGTTTTTGCTGGTTTTTTCCTTGGCTATCTACTGTCTTACATTTTATGGATTCTAATGTTGATACTCATTTGAATCCACTTGTTGATTTTTCTTCTGGTGGGTTCCAATGTTGCATGCTTTTCTTGGGCTTTTTCGAATGTCGCTATTGTTCATCTCGATTGTTGTGATCTACATTACCTGTTGTTGCCTCTATCCCCATCTCGGTTCAGTTAGGTTTGTGCAATTGTATGCTTGTCTCGAATGGGTGGTTCGGACATTTCTTTTGCCTTTGTCTTCTCTTGGTTGTTTGTTGATCTGGATTATCTGATTCTTAGTCAATGCTACTATTGGAGTAACTCTAATTGTGTTTTCTTTACTTGGTGCTATTTTTGGTAGGTTGTAGTCTATTTCTGTGTTGGCCTATGTCTCTTCCATTACAATTGCTTTTTCCAAATTACATATGGATATTAATAAGGGGTTGTTTCGGCTGAAAGATTCATATATATATCATATGTTTGGGATGGTGTTAATTATAGGCTCATTGACTTGATTAGTGGATTTCAAGTTGTCTCCTCTGTTTTCTTGTGGAGGGATTATATACTGGCCTTTTTCTTTTCTTGGATATGCCTTTTCATGAGGTTCTAGCAAAGATGGCTCATTCTCTTATGTTTATGTATTCTCATGTCAGGGTGACTATATTGATGATATTTTCTTGAATGGGACACCTTATCCTTCACCTCTTTCAATTTCCTCTCTATATTAGATATGGTTTTGTTTAGGTTTGTAGGTAATAAAGCTCACAAGACTATCAACAATGGGTGTTATCTCCTCAGGTTTGTTATGAGCTATGATGTTGGTGTGACTGAACCTGAGCCTTCTCTATCACAGTTCCTTACTATCATTCTCAAATTATGCTATTTTCATTTATCCCTTTGTCTATATTACCTTAACTGTTCTAATCTCTTTCCTATTATAATTTTGCAGGTGATTCTCTCTTATCCTCTTACAAGTTTGCTCCATATTATCATGCATTCTCATCCTCCGAGCATTGGCCTAATCTTTCATTGGCTTATTATGTTAATCAACTTGTATCTTTTGATTGCTTTAATGTCTTCTTTTGCTTTTGGATGTACTTAGATAGGGATTTACTCCTTTGATTGTAGCTCTTTGAGCGTAGTTATGGAGTTTATCCCCTTTAAGGACTTTGTAATCCTCTTTTGTGGCAATAAAATACCCTACATGGGGTTTCCTTAAAAAAAAACCCTAAACTTAAACCCTAAACTCTAAACCCCAAACCCTAGACCCTAAACCATAGACCCTAAACCCTAAAAACCTAAAAACCTAAACCTAAACTAAATGAAACATAAAATAATAAATAAACTTAAACCTAAATAAAATAACAAAATTAAAAAAAATAAAAACCTAAAATAAAACTTAAACCTAAACCTACACCTAAACCCAAACTTATAAATAAAATAAAATAAAAAATAAAAACTAAACTAAACTAAAAAATAATATAAAGCTAAAAGTAAATAAAATAAATAAAATAAAACCTAAACAAAATAAAATAAATTAAATAAAATAAAATAAAATAAAACTAAATAAACTCCTAAAGAAAATAAACCTAAAAATAAATAAAATAAAACTAAACTAAACTAAAAAAAACCAAAACCTAGACAAAAAATAAACTAAACTAAAATAAATAAACCAAAACCTAATCCTAAAATAAACTAAACCTAAACCTAAACTAAATAAAATAAACTAAACTAAAATAAACAAAACTAAAAATAAAACCTAAAACAAATAAAAAATAAAACTAACCTAAGAAAATAACATAAAACCTAAACTAAACCTAAAAAATAAAAAATAAAAACCTAAAACCTAAAAAAAAATAAAATAAAAAAATAAAATAACTAAAAAATAAATTAAAAATCTAAATAAAATAAACTAAAAAAAAAACTTAATTAAAAAATAAAAACCTAAACTAAATAAAACTAAATAAAAATAAAAAATAAACCTAAAAATAAAAAAATAAAATAAACTAAAAAAACCTAAACCCTATTAAACATAAAAACTATCCCAAACCCAACTAAACCCTAAACCTAAACTTAACTAAATAAATTAAAAAATAAACTTAAACCCTAAAACCTAATAAACCTAAACCTAAACCAAAACCCTAAGAATGGGCAAAACCTTGATGGCAGGAACATCACCGTCAACTAGTCTTAGTGTAACTCTAGCGGTGGAGGCGAAGGCAGAGGTGACAATTATCACAGTGGTGTTGGGGGATCTGGAGGTACTGGTGGATATGGAAGTGCTGGTTGGAGTAGTGGTGGTTATTAATGTAAGAAGAGTGATGAAGTTTACATCCGTGGTGGTTGTGGAGGGACAGATCAGTGATATGATGGTGGATCCCACTACTTGAGAGGCCGAGGTGGTTCTGATGGGAACAAGACAAACTGAAGAACGGTCGATCTAATCAGCTGCTTATGGAACTATGTCTTTACACTAGAGATGATTTTAGCTATCTAGGGTTCTTGATTTGCTCTATGCATGCACATTTTTTATCTATGTCATCGCTTGTGTGTTAGAAAACTTGGTGTGTTATTTGGTTGATGAAATAGAAAAGAAGAAATGTTGAATATAAATTTTTTCTCTGTAAAAAAAAAAAATAAAAGACCCTAAACCTAAAACATAAACCCTAAATTGTAAACCCTAAAATCCCTATACCGTAAACCTTAAACCTAAATCCTAAACTAAACCCTAAACTAAACCCTAAACCCCAAACCCTAAACTAACCCTAAACCCCAAAAGCTAAAACCAAAATATAAACTAAATAAATCCTAAAAATAAAATAAATAAAAAAACCTAAACCAAATTAAAATAAAAAATAAAATTAAACTAAAACCTAAGCTAAACCTAAATAAATAAAAAAAAATAAAAAAAAAAGTAAAAACTAAACAAAAATAAAATAAATAAAAACCTAAACTAAATTAAAAAATAAAAAACCTAAATAAAATAAAAACTAAACTTATATAAAAATAAAATAAACCTTAAATTAAATAAATAACTAAACCTTAAAAATAAACAAAAAAAGGAAAACCTAAAATTAATAAAAATAAAACATAAACACTAAACTAGAAAAAACCTAAACCTAAAATAAAAATAAAATAAACCTAAACCTAAACTAAAATAAACTAAACTAAAATAAATAAAACCTAAACATAAACCTAAACTTAACTAAACCTAAACCTAATCTTAAACTAAATTTAGCAAATAAAAGTAAAAATAAACATAAACCTAAACTAAAAAATAAAACCTAAAAATAAACCTAAAATAAAAACCTAAAATCTAATCCTAAGAAAATAAAATATAAGCCTAAACTTAAACGTAAAAATAAAAAATAAAATTTTAACCCAAAAAATAAAATAAAAATAAAACTCAACTAAAAACTAAACCTAAACCTAAACCTAAATAATAAACTAAATTCAAAACCTAAACTAAATTAAATAAACCTAAAATAAATAAACTAAGCCAAATAAAATAAACTAAACCTAAAAAAATAAAAATTAAAATAAACTAAAATAAATAAATAAATAAACTAAGTAAACTAAATAAACATGCATACTAATTTACTTAATTCAAAAAACTTAAAACTAAAAAAATAAAAATAAAATAAAAAAAAACCTTAACCCAAAGAATCTAAAACTAACCCTAAAACCTAAACTAAACCCTAAACCCTAAAACCCTAAAACCCTAAACCCTAAACCCTAAACCCTAAACCTTAAACCCTAAAAACCTAAAAACTTAAACCTAAACTAAATAAAGCCTAAAATAAAATAAATAAATAAACTTAAACCAAAATTAAATTAAAAAATAAAATAAAATAAAAACCTAACTAAAATTAAACCAAAAAATAAAAAATAAAAAATAAAACCTAAATCATAAAGTAAAAAAAAACTAAACCTAAAATAAATAAAATAAATCAAAACCTAAACTAAACTGAAATAAACTAAACTAAAATAAATAAAACTTAAATCTAAACCTAAATAAACTAAACCTATACCCTAAACTAAATAAAATAAAATAAAGTGAAAATAAACCTAAACCTAAACTAAAAAATAAAACCTAAAAATAAGCCTAAAATAAAATAAAAACCTAAAGCTAAACCTAAAAATAAAAAGTAAATCCTAAACTTAAAAAAATAATATAATAATAAAACTAAACTAAAAAATAAACATAATCCTAAACCTAAACCAATAAATAAACTAAAATAAAAAACCTAAACTAAAATAAATAAACTTAAAATAAATAAACTAAAATAAATAAAAATAAAATTAAATCTAAATAAAAATAAAAATAAAATAAACTAAAATAAATAAAAAATAAACTAAATAAACATAATCCTACTGGTTTACCTAATTTACAAAAAAAAAAATCCTAAACACTAAATTCTAAACCCTAAACCCTAAATCCTAAACTCTAAACCCTAAACTTACAACCCTAAGCCCTAAATAACCCTAAACACTAAACCCTAAACCCTAACCCTAAAAGCTTAAACCCTAAAACCCTAAATGCTAAACCCTAAACCCTAAACCCTAAACCCCAAACCTTAAACCCTAAACTTATAACCCTAAACATATAACCCTAGATCCTAAACCATAAACCCTACACCCTAAAAAACCCTAAACCCTAAATTTAAACCTAAACCTAAACCTAAAGAATTAACCTAAAACCCAAACCCTAAACCCTAAACCATAAATTGTAAACCCTAAACCCTAAACAGTAAACCATAAACCCCAAACCTAAACATAATCCTAAAGTAACTAAATAAATTTAAAAATAAACCTAAACCATAAAGCCTAATAAATGTAAACCTAAACCTAAAACTTAAGAATGGGTAGAACCTTAATGATAGGAACAAAACCTGCATGCGCATTTGGTGTGGATGTGAAGGTGGAGGTACATCATAGTGGTGGTGGGGAATGGAGGTCTGGTGGATATAGAGGTGGTGGTCCGGCGGATGGTTATGGAGGAGGAGCAACAGGTTTATGACCTGGTGGTGGTGAAGGGAGAGATGGGAAATGGATGGATCTTACTACTGAGAGGCCATGTGGTGGGGAACTGGAGAAACCAAAGAACCATCGATCCATATAGATAATCTTTATAGTAGATGGTTCTAGTTTTCTTTTTGATTTGTTGTATGCATGCTCATTTTGATCTATGTCATCATCACTTGTGTCTTAAGAAACTTGGTGTGTTACTTAGTTGATGAAATAGAAAAGAAGAAATGTTGAATCTGAATTTGTTCTTTATTAAAAAAACAAATATCATAAACCCTAAACAAAAACCTAAACCCTAAAATTGAAACCTAAACCCTAAACCCTAAACTCTAAAAAAAAACCTAACTCAGAACCCTAAAACCTAAAACTAAACCTAAACCCTAAACCATAAACCTAGAAAACCTACAACCTGAAACCCTAAACCCTATAAAACCTTAAACACTAAACTAAACCCTAAACCCTAAACCCTAAACCCTAAACCTAAAATCATAACCCTAAACCCTAAATTATAAAAGCATAAACCCTAAAACCCTAAGCCTTAAACCCTAAACCCTAAAGAAAACTAAATAAACATAAACCTATCGATTTACTTAATTTTAAAAAAAACCCTAAACCCTAAATCCTAAACCTTAAACACTAAACCCTAAACCATAAACCCTAAACCCAAAACTTATGACACTAAACCTATAACCCTAAAAAACACTGAACCCTAAACCTTAAACACTAAAGCCTAAACTCTAATCCCTAAGCCTACATCCTGAACCCTAAAAGCATAAACCCTAAAATGTTAAACCCTAAACCCTAAACCTTAACCCTAAACCATAAACCCTAAACCCCAAACCAAAAAAATAAACTTAAAGTAACTAAATAAATTAAAAAATAAACCTAAACCCTAAAACCAAATAAACCTAACCTTAAACCTAAATCCTAAGAATGGTCAGAACCATGACGAACGGAACATCACCATCAACTAGGGACAGTCTAGATTTGGTAGTGGAGGTGAAGGTAGAGGCGTTATCACAGTGGTGGTGGGGGATTTGGAGGTGCTGGTGGATATGGAGGTGCTGATCGAAGCAGTGGTGGTTATGGAGGCAGGTCGAGTGATGAAGGTTACAATCATGGTGGTGGTGGAGGGAGAGATCAGGGATATGATGGTGGATCTCGCTACTTGAGAGGTCGTGGTTACGATGGGAACCGAGAAAGCGAAGAACCTGCCGATCCGACCGCTTATAGAAGGTGTCTTTATAGTAGAGATGGCCCTAGTTATCTATAGTTTTTAATTTGTTGTATGCATGCTCATTTTTGATCTATGTCATCGCTTGTGTCTTACAAAACTTGGTGTGTTACTTAGTTGATGAAATCAAAAAGAAGAAATGTTTAATCTGAATTTATTCTTTATTAAAAAAAATAAAAATCATAAAACCTAAAAAAAATCCTGAACCCTAAAACAGAAACCTAAACCCTAAACTCTAAAAATAAAAAAATAAAAAAATAAAAAAATAAAAAAAACCTAGCCGAGAACCCTAAAACCTAAAACTAAACCTAAAGCCTAAACCATGAACCTATAAGCAAAAAACACTAAACCCTAAAAAATCTTAAACCCTAAACTCTAAACCCTTAACCCAAAACCCTAGACCCTAAACCTAAAATCATATCCCTAAATTATAAAATGTAAAAGCATAAACCCTAAAACCCTTAGCCCTAAACCCTATAGTAAACTAAATAAACCTAAACCTATCATTTACTTAATTTTAAAAAAATCCTAAACCTTAAATCCTAAACCCTAAACACTAAACCCTAAACCATAAACCCTAAACCCAAAACTTATGACACTAAACCTACAACCCTAAACCACAAACCCTAAACCCTAAAAAACACTAAACCCTAAATCCTAAACCCTAAACCCTAAAGCCTAAACTCTAATCCCTAACACTACACCCTAAACCCTAAAAGCATAAACCCTAAAATGTTAAACCCTAAACCCTAAACCCAAAACCCTAAACCCTAACCCTAACCATAAACCCTAAACCCCAAACCTAAACATAAACTTAAAGTAAATAAAAAAATTAAAAAAATAAACCTAAATGCTAAAATTAAATAAACCTAAACCTAAACCCAACCTAAGAATGGAACCTTGACATGAACATCACCGGCCAACCAAGGACGTCTAGATCGGCGTGGATGAAGGTGAGGCAGTTATCACGGGTGGTGGGGATTTGGAGGTGCTCTTGATGGAGGTGTGAAGTGGTGGTTTTGGAGGCGGGTGGAGTGATGAAGGTTACAATCATGGTAGTGGCAGAGGGAGAGATCGGGGATATGATGTTGGATCATGCTACTCAAGAGGTTGGGGTGGTTCGTATGGGAATTATAGAAACTGAAGAATGGTCAATATGATTTGCTACTTATAGAACTGTGTCTTTATAGTAGAGACCGGTCTAGTTTTCTAGGGTTTCTGATTTGCTCTATGCGTACTCATTATTAATCTATATCATTGATGATGTCTTAGAAAACTTTGTGCATTACGTGGTTCATGAAATATGAATTAATTCTCTATTAAAAAAAACCAAAAACCCTAAACCCTAAATAAAGCCTGAACCCTAAACCTAAACCCTAAACCCTAAACCCTAAACCCTAAAAATAAAAAAATAAAAAAACCCTAACCCTAGCTCTAAACCCTAAACCCTAAAAGTTATAACCTTACCTAAACCCTGAACCCTAAACCCTAAACCATAAACCCCAAATCCTAAAACCTAAAAACTAAACCTAAACTAAAAAAACCTAAAAAAAAAATAAGTGAAAAAGTCTTAACCTAAATAATAAAACTAAAATAAAATAAAAACCTAAACTAAAACCTAAACCTAAACTTACTAAATCTAAACCTAAACCTAAAAAAATAAAATAAAATGAAAAATAAAAAAACTAAACTAAAATAAAATAAAAACCCTAAACAAAACTAAAAATAAAATAAACCTAAAAATGAATACCTAAATAAACTAAAATGTAATTGAAAAATAAAAATAAAATAAACCAAAAATAAAATAAAATAAAAACAAACAAAAACCTTAACTTAAAAAAATTAACCTAGAAATAAATAATAATTAAAACCTAAACTTAAAATAAACAAAATAAAATAAAGCTAAACCTAAACTAAAATAAATAAAACATAAACCAAAACCTAAAATAAACTAAACCTAAACCTTAAACTAAATAAAATAAACTAAACTCAAAATAAACCTAAGCCTAAACTAAAAAAAATAAAACCTAAAGATAAACCTAAAATAAAAACCTAAAACCTAAACCTAAAAAAATAAAAAAAAACCTAAACCTAAACCTAAAAATAAAAAATAAAACCTAAATGTAAAAAATAAAATAAAATTAAAATTAAACTAAAAAATTGAACATAAACCTAAACCTAAACCTAAAAAATAAATTAAAAAACCTAAACTAAAATAAATAAACCTAAAATAAATAAAATAAACTAAAAAAATAAACCTAAATAAAAATAAAAAATAAAATAAACTAAAATAAATAAAAAGTAAATTTAATAAATAAAAACATAATCCTACTAGTTTACTTAATTTAAAAATAAACCTACACTAAAACTTGAACCCTAAACTTAAAACCTAAACCCTAAACCCTAAACCATAAAAATAAAAAAATGAAAAAATTAAAAATAAAAAAATAAAACCCTAACCCTATCCCCTAAACCTTAAAACTAACCCTAAACCTACAACCACCCTAAACCATAAAACTCTAAACCCAAAACCCAAAACCCAAAACCCAAAACCCAATACCCAAAACCTAAAACCTAAAACCCTAAATCCTAAACCCTAAACCTTAAACCCAAAAACCCTAAACCCTAAAGCCTAAACACTAAACCTAAACCAAACCTAAACCCTAAACCCAGCCCTAAAACCCCAAACCCTGACACTAAGATCCTAAGAAGCTCTAAACCCTAAACTAAAACCTAAAACATATACCTAAAAATAAAAATAAAATAAAACTCAACTAAAGTAAACTTAAACCTAAACCTAATCTAAAAAAAATAAATTAAAATAAAACCCTAATAAAAAAAAATAAATTAAAATAAAACCCTAAACTAAAGAAATAAACTTTATAAATAAACTAAATAAAAATATAAAATAAAGTAAACTAAAATAAATAAAAAATAAATTAAGTAAACTAAATAAACCTAAACTACTAGTTCACTTAATTTTTTTTTAAAACCCTAAACCCTAAACCCAAAAGCTAACCATAAACTCTAAATCCTAAACTTATAACCCTAAACCCTAAGCCCTAAACCCTAAACCCTAAACCCTAAACTCTAAGCTCTAAAATGCTAAACTAATCTAAACCCTAAACCCTAAAGCCCTAAACCCTAAACTCTAAACCCTAATCCTGGTTTATGTTTATTATTTAAGATTTGGGTTTTTTAAAATTTATTTAGTTATTTTAGGTTTAGGTTTCTAAACCCTAAACCATAAACACTATAAAATAAATCTAAACCCTAAATTCCTAGTAGGTGTGAGTCATCAACTCGCATTGACTACATCCCTGCCATTTATACACAGCACCATTCCCACCCACCGCCCGAGCCCTCGACCTCATGCTTTGGTGGTTCCCCTTTTCCCCTTTCAATTTTGGCATTCTGGCTAATGCTTGACAAGTGATTGGCTTGAATCTCACTGGATTCCTTCTGGAATTGGTGGCCACTGACCTCTATCATGTTTTACTTGCAGTGATACCGTAGCTTGCCATCATCCATAATGATTCCATGGGGAAACTGATGGATCCAATGGATCCTACTAGGGAATAAACTACCTTGGCTTTGGTTGCTTCAAAATCATTCAAATACGTCCTCACTAGTAAGGATATTATTCAGGTGAATCCCTAGAACTTATTTTGACTTCTTTTCAAACCATGCCTATGGTTATGTGCTCTGATCTGATTAAGAAAAAGCTTGCTAAGCCATTTAAATTCACTTTGGTTGGAAAGGTTACTCTTCATAGGCTGAATCTAGAAAATATTCACACTTTCTTCATAGTCTAAAACTTTTGGGTGCTTTTACGATTAGTTTAACTAATCCCCACCACATTTTGATTCAGTTAATGAATGATTTGGATTACTCATGTGTTTTTGCTCATAATTCTTATTTTATTTTCAATGAAATGAGGTTGCTAAAATGGACTCCACTATTTGATATTAGGGAAGAATCCTCAATCATTTTGGTTTGGATTTCTCTCCCTAATTTGTATATTCATTTTCGTTAATCATCAATTCCTCTTTACAGTTGGTGTTTTATTTGGTTAGCCATTACAAATTAATCAGGCAATGTCTACAAAATCTGGACCTTTTGTGGCTAGAATCCTTGTTGAATTGGATATTCCCAAGAAACACCCCCCAAAAGATCTGGTTGGGATATAAAAATTATAGTTATATGCATAAAGTTGATTTTAAAAATTTCCCTATCTTTTGTTCTCATTGTAAAATCCAGGCATGATAATTTTGAATGTTTCATTATGCATCCTCTAAAAAAAGAAAATTTTGTTAAGAAAACTATTATTTCTAATACTAAGTCGACCACTATTAAATATCAAAAGTTAATTCAAAAAAGGATTCATTGAATGTTCTTAATAAGGCTATTTTACCTCTTATTTTTCTATGCAATTGAAGGTTTCTAATATGGAAAATAATAATTTCTCTAAACTTTTGGATGACGATTCTTTATCCTCTAAGTCATCATGCATCCTTACTTATTTTGATTGACAAAAATGAAGCTTAAATTGAAAATATTAATAAGTATTTCAATGTTATGCATCATTTGAATTCAATGGAGAATATGGCTTTGGTTTCTCATGATATTCAATTTGAAAATCCTGACTTTACTTTAGTTCATGATGATTTAAATTCTCAAAAAAGATTTAGTTTTGTCTAATAATTTGGGTATTGAAGAAGAAGGGCTTGATGTTCACACTTCCCTTCTTAATAATTTTGTTTCAGCTCCCTCGCTTGCTATACTTGAAGCTCATTTGCCTTTAATAAATTCTAATGGCTTGGAAGAAAGAGAACTCACTTTAATATGGGAGATTTCCCCTAAATCTATGACTAATGTTAGTAAATCCTTCTCGGATGATGATTCTATGGGAAAAGGAAATGGTTTCAAAACTTATCATCCTAAAACAAAAAAGAATGTTAAGAACTTCCCTCCCAAATTGTCCAAAAACACTAGAACTATTGTGACCTCCCTCCCCCTCCTCTCTTAATTAACCTTCTCTTAACCCTTTTTTATTTCTTTATGTTCAATTTTCTTGTTTGGAATATTAGAGGGATTGGTATCCTCTCTATTCATAAACATATTACAAAACCTTTATTGTATTCATAATATTTCTTTACTTATTATTTTAGAGCCTCTTATTCATGCAAACAAAATTAACCATGTTGCTAGAATGATCAATTTCAATAAATTTTTCTCTAGTGTTAGTAATTAAATTTGGTGTTTTTGGAATAATTTTTTTGAGTTTTCTATTCTTGATGATTTTCAACAAGTTGTCAACGGTCAAACAACTTATGGTGACTATTGTGTTTTAGGCTCTTCTATCTATGCATCTTGTAATAGATATGGTAGAAATATTCTTTGGGAAAATTTTAGGAATTTTGCTACCTCCTCAAATAAACCTTTGTTTGTTGGTGGGGATTTCAACACTATTTTATTCTCTTCTGAATGAAGTGGTGGTTGCTCTCATAATATTCATTCAATGGAAGAATTTTCCAATATGATCCTTGATTGAAATTTAATTGATATTGGCTTTAAGGGTTCAAATTTTACTTGGCAAAACTCTAGACTTTGGCAAAGGTTATACTAGATTCTTTTTCATACTCAGTGGATTACTCAATGGCTTATTACTTTTGTCAATAATTTAAGCAGAACCTTATCCGATCGTGTTCCTCTTTTGGTTTCTATTAAAGATAATTCTAATAGAATATAAAAATTCTCTCATTTTAGATTTCAGAACATGTGGATTTAGCATATTGATTTCTTTAATGTTGTGGCTAACAATTGAAAACTCCCTTACATCCTAACAATTTGAGTATGGGGATGAATAGATTTTGGTTTTAAAAAGATTTAAACAAAAATCTAGGTTGGTGGAACAAGCATTATTTTAAAACCTTTTGCTAATATCAATAAAATGGAAAAATTGGTTTGTGATTTTGAAGTCTCTATGTCGATCTTACTAAGATTAAGGACTTCACTCGAAGGATAAACTTATTAATTTTAAAATTTGGAAGTGACTTATTGGCAACAAAAAGCTACTAAAAAAAATATTGCGAATGATGACAAAAATACAAGATATTTCCATGCTTTAGTTAATAAAAAGAGAGCTTTAAATAATATTCAAAAAATTAAAGATGACAATGGAGAATGGATTATGGAGAATAATGATATTAAGGATTCAAGCATTAATTACTTTAGAAATATGCTTAATAAGAGTTACTCTAATGAAGCTATCTCTAAATCGACTTGATTCCTTCTATTATAAATAATGACAATGATTTCTTCTATTGATGGAAATATTTATAGTTCTTAATAGCATGAACATAGATTTTGTTATTTGGTTGGAGGGTTTCACCCAATTTTTCAAAATGCTAGTTAATTATTAAAAATGATTTGGTAGAGGTTGTGGTTGATTTTTTTAAATGGTAATCCTATTCCTCAATATTTTTCTAGCACTTCTATTATTCTCATACTTAAGAAACATAATCCAGACTATTGTAGTGATTTTAGAGCTATTAGTCTTTGTACCTTTTTCAATAAGCTAATTTTCAAAATTCTAACCAACAAGCTCAGTCCTTTGCTTCATAGAAATATCTCTCCAAACCAAACTAGTTTTGTTAGTGGTTGATCTATTTACGATAATATTCTACTTGCAATTAAATTATGATTTAGACATACATAGAGGTTGCAACATTCTATTCAAATTAGATATCACCAAAGGTTTTGATAATATCTCTTGGGATTTCCTTATCCATATTCTAAATTTATTTAGGTTTTTTGTTAAATTTATCTTTCTTATTAAAATTGATTACGATGTGATACGAAGTTTCTCACAATTTTGGTTTCATAGTAGATCTACTATGGATGATATACATTTGTTAAGAGGTTTGATGGAGAAGCATAGAGAAAGTAAGAAGGATCTACATATGATATTTATTGAAGAAAGCTTATGATAAAGTCCCAAGAGATGTTCTTTGGAGAGTTCTAGAACAAAGGAGTTAATATTGGTTATATTCAAGTTATATATGTATACTAGAGTTACTTGTGTTAACATAAGGAGGATTGACAAAATATTTTTCCTATTTCAGTTGGATTACATCAAGGATCAACATTAAGCCCTTATCTTTTTTACTTTAGTGGATGTTCTTATGAGGCATTTACAAGAAGATGTACCTTGGTGTATGCTTTTTGCTAATGACATTCTTCTATAAGACTAGAGAGAGTCCATGAAACTTGAATTATGGAGGTCAACTTTAGAGTTTAAAGGTTTTCATTTAAGTAGATCTAAAGCTGAATATATGGAGTGTAATTTTAGTTGTAGAAGTTTTAGTGGTAGTGTTGTGACTTTAGGTGATCAAGTTAATAAGAGTGACGATTGATATTTAGGCTCTATTGTTCAAAATGATTGTGAAATAGTTGGAGATGTTATTAGTAGAATTCAAGTTGGATGGATGAAGTGGAGGAATGCATTTGGCCTATTATGTGATAGAAAAGTTCCACTTAAACTTAAGGAAAATTTTATAAGATGGTGTAAGACGCAATGACTTATGGTGCGAATGTTGGCCAATAAAAGAGAAGCATAAGACTAAGTTATGTTACTGAGATGAGGATGCTCAAGTGGATGAGTGGCTTTACTCTTAGAGATAGAATGCAAAATGAGTATGTTGGGAAAAAGTTGGAGTAGCTGGTGGTAGATAAGATTAGGGAGAGTTGCCTTAGATGGTTTGGCCATATAAAATATCACCATCCAATGACGATTAGGAGAGTAGATGCATTAGATTTTCCTTATGTTAAGAAAGGTAGAGGTAGACCTAAAAGACTTGGTTAAGATGTATAAAAATGATCTTAGTATACTTGAATTAAATGAGAATTTGACACATAATAGGACACAATGGAGATGAAGGATTCATGTGACCCAGTGGGATTAAGGCTTGTTGTTGTGTTGTTGTTGTTGTATTAAAAATTGTATTAATAATGCTTGTTTTCTATTTTTATTAATGTGAGGCCTTGTGCTTCTTTCCTTCTTACCATGACCTAAGATAAGGGGATCCTTTATCTCTTGCCTTATTTATTATTATTGTTAAGTATTTATCTAGGAGTATCAATGATCTATTCTTAAACAATTCTAGTATGTATTATAGAATTCTTGGTGGTCTTCTTATTTCTCATTTAAGCTTTGTAGATGATTTAATTATTTTTTGCAATGCTGTTATTCATCATATCAAGAATCTCAAATTTTTTTAAAATAAATTTGGTAGAGAAATTGGTCTATCTATCAATGATAACAAAAGCTATTTTATTACTTCTTCAAGCATCTCCAATAATAAAAATAATCAAATCATGCATATCACTAATTTTAAACATCAACACCATCCTCTTAGGTACTTGGGTGCTCCTTTTTTAAAAGTCTGAAATGATCCCATCTTTTCAATGAGTTAATTAAAAAAATTAAATAAAATTTCTATTTGGGGATTTTATTTACTTTCCTTTGGTGGCAAGCTCACTATTCTTAAAAGAACTCTCAATTTAATGCCTCTTTATTTGATTCAAACAATTATCCCCACTAATGCTACTCTTATCTGAATTGATCGCTTGCTTAATAAATTTTTTTGGGGATCCAGTAACTCTACTAAAATAATGCATTGGACTTCCTAGCATAAATGTTGTGGCCCCTTGGGTGATGGTGGTCTCAGTTGCAAACTAATTTGTGAAGCTATTACTACCTTCTCTCATAAGCTCTGGTGGAATTTTAGAAAGAATGATAAACTTTGTGCTAATTTTATGATGAACAAATATTGCCAAGGTAAACACCCTCTTATCTATGCTTATAAAGTTGGTAACTCTCCAGTTTGGAAAAAGCTTTGTTCCATTAAATAGGTTGTTGAACCCTTAATATCTTGGGGTATTCATTCGAGTTCTTCTTCCTTTTGGCAAGATAATTGGATTGGCAATGTCTCTGTTGACTCCCTTTTTTCTACCCACTCTACTACAGCTATCATAGTTAACTTTTTCTGGCATAATAACACTTGGAATGAAAATAAACTTGAGAATTATATTCTTATTTCTCTTTTAGATAACTTTAGAAATATCCCTATTTTCTTAACAAACCTGACCAAATTCTCTTTAAGCTTTCTTACAATGGTGATTTTGTTTATAAAGAAGTTTGGAATTTTATTAGAGATAAGCAAAACACCTCTAATTTCGAATAACTTTATTCCTGTGGACTCTTTGCTCTTGAATAAAAGGTTTTATTTGCATTCAAAGTGCTATTGTTGCTTTCATATTGAAAATGTTAAACATGTTTTTGTCAGTGGTGCTATTACTTCTAAATTATGGTTATGGTATGATGATTTATTTAATGCCAATTACTTTCATGGCTCTCTTTCCATATATCAACTTCTTGAAGTCTGTTTCCAGAAAATTGTGAAAGGTCATATCAAAGTTCTAGTTGCTATTACCCTTATCTGGTTCATCTGGATGGACAAAAATGATGCTAAATATCATGGTATTCCTATGATTTATAAAAGGATCTTGGCTAGAACCAAAGAAAAAATTCATGCTTTGTTTAATGCCAATCTTATTAGTAAAATTCATTTTAGGGGCTATAAGTTTATGGCTAAAACTTGGGTATCATTTTGCATGATGTTGACTCTTATAAAAGATCTAGGATTATCCATTGGATCAAACCCAAAGAAAATTTGATTAAAGTGAATGTTGATGGTTTTGTTGCTTCCAATAAATATGGCTATGGTGGTATTCTTAAGGATTCTAAAGGTACTGTCATCTATACTTTTGCCTATCCTCTCAAAGCCTGTTCTATTATTAGCTATCAATAAAACTATTGAAATTTGTTTGAATAAAGGTTTCCTGAACATCTAGATTAACTTGATGCACTCTTGCTTCTTGACATGCTAAACTCTAATAGAACAATAATTGCTTTTTTCCTTTATCTTCTCAATCATACTAAAAATCATCTTACTCAGTTTGTTATAAAATTTCCTATATCCTTCATGAAGGTAATGCTTATGCTGATTTCTTGGCTACTTTAGGTGCCAATTTATCTGATTTCACTTTATTTGACAATCAAAATTTGCCTAAACTTTTAAGGTGTTTCAACTGGATAACATTAGATTACCTTATCTCATTATAATTTTCTTAGCTTGGTTTTTTTAGTTTTTATTTTTTATGAGCCATTGCTTTTGGTTCCCCTTTATTAAACCCTCTTTAGGTTGTGTCCATTTGCTTATTTTCACTCTTAGGCTTGTGCTCTTTTGTTTTGAGCTCTTGCTTGGGATGGCTGGTGGTTGCTCGGGTGGTTCCTATTTTTCCTACTTGGGTTGTTATGGTTTCTTCAGCTTGGTGGGTACTATTTGCCTGGCTAGGTCATTATTATTATTTGGTTGTTTTTGGTGACCTTCATTTTGTTGGTGGATTTGCCATTTCTCTGGGCTGGTTGCTTCTTTAACTGAGTTAGATTTTCAGCTACTGTGGTGGTTGGCTAGGTGGCATTGTTGGTGGCTAGGTGGGCTTTGGGTTTGTTGGTCGGTTGTTGGTGGTTCACTTTTGTTGGTGGTAAATCAGAGGAGATGTTGGTGGTCTAATTTTGGATTAGATTTGGCAAGGTGGAGGTTATTTGTTGATAGTTATTTCTTCTTTTCTTGTAGATTAGATTTTGGTGATCAGTTTTGCTGGTCTGGGTTTATTTCTTTTGGTTGTGGTTTTGGCATCTTCCTGTAATTGTCTTCCTCTTGCTTGTAGCTGCTTTTGTTTTTGTTATTATTTTGGGTTGGCTGGTTGATGACTGTTTATTGGCTATTGTATTTTTCTTTAAGATCTGGTAACTTGGTTTGGTGTATTGGTGCCTAACTTGGGCTATGGTTATGATGCTTGCACTCATTGATATTTCTCCTCCTTTTTGTTGTTGGCTTTGGTGGTGTTCCTATTATATTACTATTGCTCTTGATGGATGGATTTTAATCTATCTTACTGGTCTTTGCATCATTTAGTTTTTTAGCTATTCACCTCTGGATCAGATTGGTTTTTTGGATGCTACTATTTTCTTCTACACTTTTCTTGGATATCTTGGGTGGTTTTGGCATGATGGATGATGTTGGTCTTTTCACTGATTTCAATTTTCTGCTGCTGTGGTGGTTGGCTGGGAGGCTATGTTGGTTGACTGGGTTGGTTGGCTATTTTGGCTGGATGGGATGGATGGATGGGTGGCTGATTTGGCTTTTCTTTCTTGCTCTATTGGTGACATGATGGTTGGCCTACTCCTGCTGTGTTGTTAAGGTCATGACGCTTGCTCCCTTTGATGTTTCTATTACTCTTTGGTGGTGGCTTTGGTGGTGTTCCTACTGTACTGCTATTGTCCCTGATGGTTGGTTGATTTTTTGCCTTTTGGGCTTATTTGTTTTGGTGGCTTTGTGTTTGGCTATTATGTCTGCTGCTTGGAGGAGTTTGTAGCCTTGCAAGATGATGGACTTGGGATGATGAGCTATTAGAGGTATGCTGGAAATGATGGCCTTGATGTTTCCCTCCCTATGTTCTTTTGGCTAGTAGCACTATATGTAATTACAACCTTTGAAGTTTGGATGCTTATATAGTGTTGCTCCTTGAGATGATTATGTAGCGAGCTTGACTTTTCTTTACTTTGCTCCTTTTCTTTGCTCATACTCTTTATGCTTGCTTAATTGTACTCATCCTTTCATTAGTATGTTGTAGATTCCTTTTATAGGTTGGGAGAATCTTGTAGGTGGATCTTGCTAGTATCAAAAGGACCTAGTGGATGTTACTGTTGCGCACATGGATCTATTATTATTATTAATTTGGTTTTGCTTTTTCTTTGTTTTTTCCTTATATTATTGTAATAGTTAGGGGGTTTATCTCTTTGGGACTTATTATGGCTCTTTGAGCATTAGTTTAGAAATTTACCCCCTCTAAGGACTTTGTACTTTTTCTTTATGGCAATAAAATTCCTCTAATTTCTCTAAAAAAAAGAATCTAAACCCTAAGAATGGGCAGAACCTTGATGGCAGGAACATCACCATCAACCAGACTCAATCTAGATCTAGCGGTGAAAGCAAAGGTGGACGAGGCGGTTAGTGTAGTGGTGGGGGATCTGGAGGTGCTGGTGGATATGGAGGTGATGGTGAGGTGGTGGTTATGGAGGTGGGAGGAGCGGAGAGGTTACAATGGTGGTGGCAAGGGAGAACAAGGATATGATGGTGGATCATGCTACTCGAGAAAGTGGTTCATAGAGAAATGGAAGAATGGCGATCCAATTTTGCTATGGAATATGTCTTTATAGTAGAAACAGTTCTAGTTATCTAGGGTTTTTTATTTGCTCTATGTGAGCTCATTTTTTATCTAAGTATGTTTTAGAAAACATGGTGTGTTACTTGGTTGATGAAATCAAAAAAAAAGAAATGTTGAATGAATTTGTTCTCTATTAAAACAAAAATCCTAAACTCTAAATTACATGAAAACATGAACCCCAAACCCTCCCTAAACCCTAAACCCTACCAAATCTTAAACCCTAAACCCTAAACCCTACCCTTACCCTAAACCTAAACCTACACCTTGCCTAAACCTAAACCCTAAAAAACCTAAAATAATAAAAATAAAATAAATCACATCTTCCCTGACCCTCCTTAAACTAAAACCTAAATCTAAATAAATAAAATAAAATAAAATAAATAAATGAAATAAAATAAATAAAATAAAATAAAACCTAAACTAGAACCTAAATTCCTAAGCTAAACCTAAAGAAAAAAAATAAAAATAAAACTAAACTAAAAAAAATAAATAAAACTTAAACTAAACTAAAAATAATAAATAAAATAAATAAAAAAAATAAAAATAAAAATAAAATAAATAAAATAAATAAAATAAAAAAAAAAATAAAACCAAAATAATAAAATGGATTAAAAAAAAAAAACTAAACTAAAAAAAACTAAACCTAACTCAAATAAACTAAACTAAAAAAAAATAAAACCTAAAAAAAACTAAACTAAATCCTAAATAAATTAAAATAAACTAAAAACCAAACCTATAAATAAAAAAAAACCTAAAATAAAACCAAAATCCTAAACCTAAAATAAAATAAAACTAAAACTAAACCTAAAATAATATAAAACCTAAACCTTAAAATAAAAATAAAACTAAACTAAAAAAATAAACTAAACTAAAAATTAACTAAAATAAAATCTAAACTAAATAAAATAAAATAAATCTAAACTAAATAAAATAAACCTAAATAAAATAAAAATAAAAATAAATAATTAAAATTAACTAAATAAACTTAAAAAAACTAGTTTACTTAATTTAAAAATTAAATAAAAATAAAATTAAAAATTTAAAATTTACAAAACCTAACCAAACCCTAAACCTAAATCTTGAAACCCTAAACCCTAAATACAAACATAAACCTAAACCTAAAAATAAAACTAAACCTAAAATAATATAATTAAAACTAAACTAAAAATAAACCTAAACTTAAACCTAAAATAAACTAAATAAAAAACTAAGATAAATAAACTTAAAATAAATAAACTAAACTAAATAAAATAAAACCTAAATCTAAATAAAAATAAAATAAACTAAAATAATAAACTAAATAAACCTAAACCTGGGTTTGCTTAATTTAAAAAAACCCTAACCTAAATCTAAACCCTTACCTCTAAAATTAAACTCTCCACTAAACTACTGACCATCTCATAACTAAACCCTAAACCACCTAAACCCTAAACCCTACCCTTACCTAAACCTTTCCAAACCTAAACTCCTAAACCCTAAACCTCCCTAAACCCTTTCCCCTCGACCTCTCTTTGTTCTGGAGATTTTGAATCCCTCTTGGTGGCATCCACGATTAGGGATTTATTTGGCTTTTGCCTTATTTTTTCAAATTCAAAGGCTTGAATGACATCACGTTTGCAAGATGCTTCATCATTGATCATGGCTATAGTGTGTCTATTCCTTAGGCTCCATCTCAAATTATGGATGCTTAGCTAGCATCTACACTTTGGGATTGGCAATATCTACTTCTTCTACTAAATTTTTAAGGAAGCTCTCTAGTAAGACTTCTCCCTCAGTGTTAATCTCATTTTGATATCTTTTAGAGGTTTGCATAATGTAATCATGTGGATGTTGAAAAACCATTTGAATTTTTCTTATTAAATTTGGTCATCGAATTTGGATAAGATCTACTATTTTTTCATAATCTCAAGCTTATAGGTGCTTTCTCGATTGGTCTTATTGAACCTCGGCATATCCTGATTCAACTTTCTAATGATCTAGATTATTCATGTGTTTTTCACGTCATTCTTATTACATCTTTAATTGTCAAATGCATTTGTTGAAGTGGTCATTCCTCATTGACATTAAGGAAGAATCTCATATTATCCCTGTGTGGTTATCTCTTCCTAACATTTGCATTCATTTTGTTACCCATCATGTTCTTTTTATCATTGGTGCTTTATTTGGTTGGTCTTTGCAACTTGACCAAGCCACCGCTGAGCGATCTCACCCTTCTGTGGCTCAGATCCTCGTGGAATTAGACATAACTAAAAAATACTCTAAGGAAGTTTGGATTGGCTCTAAAAAATATGGGTATTCATAGAAGGTTGAATTAGAAACCCTTTGATTTTTTGTTCCCACTGTAAAATTTACGGTCATCATAATTCATAATGTTTTATTCTCTATCGCCACTTAAAAAAATGAAATCCTCCCAAAGAGAAAAAAATGAAATCCTCCTAAAGAGAATGTTGTTCCTACCCATAAGCCGATCCCTACTTATGTTCAGAAATTGACCTCAGATCCTAAGAATGGTAAGAAGGCTATTATTGAGGTTGATTCCTTGGATATTGGGGTTAATCTTCTTTAACAAGTTTTAGCTCGTAGTGTTTATATAGATTCAATTGATTTTCAAAATGGGAAGGATGATTTATCTCTTTTTCCTTCTTTGAATTTAAAAATTTCTAATGTGGAGAATAATAAATTTTCAAAGTTATTGGAAGAGGATTCTATTTCCTTTGATCGATGAAAATGAAGCTTTTAATGAAGATTTAAATGATGTAGCATCTTTGAAAATATTTATGATCGAATTTAAGCGCTTGTGCTTTAAATGATTCTAAATCATCACCTCTCATTTCTAATCTTGATATTCATGTTAATCCTACTTTTCAACTTAATATGGATTTGGAAGAGGGTGAACTCCCCTCAAACACATGGAGAATTCTCTAAATTTGTGACCAATGTTACTAAATCTCACTTGGATGATGACTCTTGGGGAAAAGAAAATGGTTTTCAAACTTATCATGCTAAAAAAAGTGTTAAAACTTAATCTCCCAAATTGTCCAAAACACTAGATCTACCCTCTCACTCCACTCTTAATAACCTTAACTCCTTTTTTATTTTACTTATGTTTAATTTTCTTATTTAGAATGTTAGAGATTGGTACCCTCTCTATTGTAATCATATTAGAAATCTTTTTCACATTCATAATATTTATTTACTTATTATTATGAAGTCTCTTATTCATGCAAAAAAATTAACCATGTTGCTAGAATGATCGGCTTCAATAAAATTTTTATAATGTTAGTAATAAGATTTTGTCTTTTGGAATAATTTTGTTGAGGTTTCTATTATTGATGATTTTCAACAAGTCTCAATGCTCAAATCTCTTATGGTGACTTATGTTTTGGGCTCTTTTGTTTATGCATCCTACTATAAATTTGGTAGAAATCTTCTTTAGAATAATTTGAGGAATATTACTACTTCAGTCAACAAACATTTGTTTATGGGTGGTGATTTCCACACTATTTTATTCTCTTCTGAATGAAGTTGTGGCTCCTCTCCAAATATTCATTCCATGGAAGATTTTTTCAATATGATCCTTGATTTTAATTTGATTGATACTGGCTTTAAGGGTTCTAATTATACTTGGCAAAACTCTATACTTTGGCAAAGGTTGGACTAGATTCTTTTTAATACTCATTGGATTACTCAATGGCCTATTAATTCTATTGATCATTTAAGTAAAGCCTTATCTGACCATGCTCCTCTTTTGGTTTCTATTAAAGATAATTCTAATAGATTACATAAATCCTCTCCTTTTAGGTTTCAAAACATGTGAATTCAGCATATTTATTCTTTTGATGTTGTGGCTAATAATTGGAAAGCTCCTTTATATCGATAATTTATTTATGGGGATGAATAGACTTTGGTTTAAACTTAAAAGACTTAAACAAAATTTGGGTTGGTGGAACAAGCATTATTTTAATAACCTTTCCTAATATTAAATATATGGAAGAATTGGTTTGTGATCTTGAAATCTCTCTGTTATGTCATCCTTCTAAGATTAAGGACTTCAGAGGAGAAAGACAAACTTGTTAACTTCCAAAATATGGAAGAGACTTACTTGTGCCAAAAATACTAAGCAATATTGGGATGATAGAAATAAGGTATTTTCATGCTTTTTAATAAAAAAGAGATCTTCAAATAATATTCAAAAAATTAAAGATGACAATGGTTTTGGATTATGAAGAATAATGATATTAAGGAATCGGTTATCAATTACTTTAGAAATATGCTTAGTAAGAGTTGCTCTAATGAAGCTATTTCTAAATTGCATTTGATTCCTTCTATTATTACTAATGATGATAATGATTTTCTTACCATTGTGCCTAATGAAGATGAAAATGTTTCAAGTCCTTAATAGCATGAATATAGATGTTGTTGTTGATGCGGGGTTTCACTACTCAATTTTTTCAAAAGTGTTGGTTCAACAATAAAAATGATTTGATTGAGGTTGTGGTTGATTTTCTTAATGGTAATCCTTTTCCTAGATATTTTTATGGTACTTACATCGTTCTCATACCTAAGAAAGTTAATCCAAACTATTGAAGTGATTTTAGACTTATTCATATTTGCACTTTCTTCAATAAGTTGATTTCCAAAATTCTAACCAACAGGCTTAGTCCTTTACTTAATAAAATTATCTCTCTCAACCAAATTGGTTTTTGTTAGAGATAGATCTTTTTCTGATAATATTTTACTAGCCCAAGAATTAATTCATGATTTTGATGCCAAGACTAGTGGTGGAAACATTCTTTTCAAATTAGATATTACCAAAGCCTTTGATAACATTTCTTGGGACTTTATTTTACATATTCTAAATTTATTTGCTGATAAATTTATTTTTTAATTAAAATTATATTAATAATGCTTGGTTTTGATAATGCTTAATGGTTAAGACTTGGGTTTCTTTCCCTCTTCCCATAGCTTAAGACAAGGGGATCCTTAATCTCCAGCTTTATTTATTATCGTTGTTGAGAACTTATCGTGGAGCATCAATGATTTACTATTTAACAATCCTAGTATATACTAAAAAACTCTTGGTGGTCTTCTTGATTCCCATTTAAGATTTGTAGATGATTTCATTATTTTTTACAATGCTTCTTTTCATCACATCAAGCATCTCAAGCAATTTCTAAATAAATTTGGTGGAGAAAGTGGCCTTTCTATCAATGATAACCAAAGCTATTTTATTACTTCCTCTTATATCTCTAATAATAAAATCAATCAAATCCACATATCGCTTTTATAAGCTCTAGAATTTTAGAAATATGATTTCTTTTGGTTAATTTTATGGAAAAATATTGTAAGGTAAACACCCTCTTATCTGTGCTTATAAAGTTGGTGACTCTCCAGTTTGGAAATGGCTTTGCTTCATTAAATGGGTTGTCAAATCCTTAATATCTTTCAATATTCATTTGGGGACTTCTTTCTTTTAGCAAGACAACTTGACTAGCAATGGCTCCATTGACACCCTTTTATCTACTCTACTATTACCAAAGTTAACTCTTTTTTTAATAATAATTGGAATGAAAGTAAACTTGAGAATTATATCCCTATTTCTCTTTTGACAATTTTAAAATATCTCCATTTTTTCTAACTAACCTGATCAAATCCTTTTTAAGCTTTCTTATAATTGTGATTTTGTTATTAAAGAGGTTTGGAATTTTATTAGTGTTAAGCAGAACACCTCCAATGTCTTTATTAAACTTTGGAACAATAACATTCACATTTCCTATTTTATTTTAGCTTAGAGGACTTTGAATAACTTTATTCCTATGGACTCTTTGCTCTGGAAAAAAGGGTTATTGACCATTAAAATGTTATTGTTGCTTTCATATTGAAAATGTAAATCATGTTTCTTTCAATGGTGTTATTGCCTTTATATTTATGGCTTTGGTATGATGATTTATTTAATACCAATTATTTTCATGGTCCTCTTTCTTTATATCAACTTCTTGAAGTTTGTTTCAAAAAAATTATAAAAGGTCATATCAAAGTTTTAATTGCTATTACCCTTCTCTGATTTTTCTTGATGGATAGAAATGATGCTAAATATTGTGGCACTTCTATGAACCATAAAAGGATCCTGGATAGAACTAAAGATAAAATTCTTGCTTTGTTTAATGCCAATCTTGTTAGTAACATTCAATTTAGAGGCTATAAATTTATGGCTAAAAAATTGAGTATCATTCTACCTGACTTGGACCCTTATAAAGGTGCTATAATTATCCATTGGATCAAACCTAAAGACAACTTGATTAAAGTGAATACTGATGGTTTTGTAGCTTCCAATAAATATGGCTGTGGTGACAACCTTAGGGATTCTAAAGGTGTTGTCATTTATGCTTTTGCTTATCATCTGAAAGCCTATTCTATTATTTTTGCTGAGCTTATGGTTGTTAATAAAGCTATTGAAACTTGTTTGACTAGAGGTTTTCTCAACATTTGGTTTGAAGTTGATGCTCTCTTACATCTTTACATGCTTAATTCCAATAGAATTGGGAATGCCAAATTATTTTATCTCCTTAATCATACAAAAAATATTCTTTTTCAAATGTATTTTAAAATTTCCCACATCCTTCATGAAGGTAATGCTTGTGTTGATTTCCTGGCTAATTTAGGTGCCAACCTAAGTGAGTTCACTTTATTTGATAACCAAACATTTCCTAGACTATTAAGAGGCTTGGTTAATTTGAATAATACTGGATTGCCTCATCTCAGATTATAATTATGTTTTTGATCTCTAACTTTAGTATTAGCCTAGTTTTTGCTATCTGGTGGTTATTGTAAGTGTAACCTAGGTTGTTCTAGTTTTATTTTTGCTTGGTGGCATCTATCTGTCTGGCTAGGTGGTTAACATAATTTTCCCTTAGGTATTTTTATATCCTCCATTTAGGTTGTGGCTATGGCTGTAGGTTTTTCTTTCTATATGGGTTTTACCTTTTTTTTGGGCTATTGTGGTGGTTGATAAGGTGGCTTTGTTGGCTGGTTGGGTTGGCTGGAAGTTTTGGCTAGTGGGGTTATTTGGATGGCTCATTATTTTGGCTAATTTCTTCATTTTTTGTTGGTGACTGATCTGGGTGGTTGTTGGTGGTTTATCTTTGGCTTGATTTTTTCATGATGGAGGTTGTTGGTTGGCTATAATTTTTTCTATTTTGTTGACTAGGGATTGGTGGACATTATTGTTGATTTTTTTTGTTTTGTTTTTTTTATGGTTTTAACCTCCTCCTATATTGGCCTTCCTATTTTGGCTACAATGGCTTTGGTTTGGGTATTATCTTGGATTGGCTAGTTGAAGATTATTTTGTGGCTGTTAGTTGGCCTAGGGTGTCTTTATTGCTGTTGTTCCTGTTGGTTGGCTTGTAGTCTATATTACTAGGCTTTGTACCTTTTCATTTTTGGCTGGCTTTTCTAATTGGATTGCATTTTCTTTTTCCTTGGTTGGGTTTGGCAACTATTGTCTGCTTCTACCCTTTCACTAGGTGTCTTGCATGATTTTGGTTTGATGACTATTATTGTTCTTTAAACTAACTTGGGTTTTCTATGTTGGCTTAATGAGCCTCATGTTCAATCTGATCAATTCTGATGATAACAAATGAATGTTTGGATGTTCTAATGAATATTTTTATGTGTTTCAGATATATCAATTGCTAATTACATAACCAATAAATCTCATCATATATTTAGGGAAATTGCAAGAGTAGAAGAATGAAAGATAGATCAAAATGGATAATGTGAAGCTCAAGATATAATATTTTAGGTTATAAGCATCTATATCTATCTTAAAAATTCATATGAGTTCATTGGCATGAATCAATTTACTCACAACTTAACATATTATTTTAATGAGGTTAATTTTTATAAATCTCTATCTAATTAACAATCAATTATATGTTTCATACATAACATTTGAATTGTCAAAGTAATAAATGATAATAAATTATGACTATTAAGTGGAATTATTTTATTTACTTAATATAATTATATATTTTAATTTAATTTGAAGGTTATATGATAACTAACATATGTATGATTATATATAAATTAACAAAAAATGTGAAATTTTGTATTTTATCCAAAGTCATTTTATAATCAAGGAATTCATATCTGATTTCATCTCAAATGGATTCATTGGATTTTTTTTCCTTTAATTTGATAGGTTACATGGCCCATGTTTGATTAAAATTGAATTTATTATTACTTTTCAAACATTAGCTGATTTTAATAATGAATGCATGCTACATGCTTTGAATATATTAAGAAACATATTTGATTATTTTTTACTTTCCCATGTGAATAGTCAAATTTTGGTTGCTTAGATTTAATATTTATTTAATATAATATATATTTTTATTGAATATTAAATTATTAGATGATAACATGATGTTAGAATAATATATTTTTTTGAAATAATTCAAAATGAGCTTCTTACCTATAAATAGCCCTCATTCTCTTCATTAAAGTATTCCTCATTCAAAATTCAAAATCTCTCCAGCAAATCTAGGAGAAAATTTCTTAGATTTCCTTCCAAGTGTTCTCCAAATATTGCAAGTGTGAGTCATTATAGCACCCAAGAGGGGGGGAGGGGGTGAATGATATTTAAAACTTAATCTTAAATTTTAATTTTTAGTAGAAAGTAAATTTTTGATTTTATAATGATAGGATATAATTCTTAATGCAACAAAAATAAAAGTACAGTAAAGTAAAGAGAGATAATAGGCACACAATTTTAATGGTTAAATCCCAAAACCGCGTCCCACTAGCCACCTTGGCTAGGAATCCACTAAATGCAAAATATCTTACAAATAGTACTCTATAATGTAGTACAACCCTAATATAATATGGAGAAAAGTACAACCCCAAAATAAATTTTACAAAAAAAAGAAAAATACAAAATAATAAATTTTGATAAAATAAATCTCTCACAAATATACCAAGCTCAAATGATCTCACAACTTATAAATGATCACATACAACTTAAAAAATATTGGCAAGATAATATGGTCACTTAATATTGAAATAAATATCTTAAAGTGATCTTACTAAGATGTTTAAAAATGATTTAAAAATAATTTTACAATATTCTTTTGCATAATAAAATATATTTCAGCAAGGAATATTTTATTTTTACCAAAAATATTCTTTCAATTAATGCTAATGATCACAAAGTACTTAAATAAAATGAGTATATGATAAATCTAAGTATGCTAGTAAGTTTTTTAATTAAAAGAGAGATCAAAATATAAAAATAATTTCAGCACAATAATTTATTTTTAAATGCTTAAAAATATACTTCAAAAAAAGATCTAAGAATAAATGATCTTTCAAAATAAGACTAATGAAGAAATATTTCAAGAAACCAAAATAGATTTGTAGGAAGTTAAAATTTTCAGCAAGTTGAAATAGATCCTACAAACTATCACAAGAGTTTATTAAAAAAAAAAATGATTGAGAAACTTTGATGTGAAAAGTAATGTCCAAAGACTAATCCACCAAAAAGTGTAAATTGGAAAGAATAAATAGATGGTGAAAATAGCATGAACAACTAAAAAGGATTAAGATCAAGAAAACAAACTCAAGTAATTTGAGAAAGCTTGCTTAGTTGAAGATGTTGAAGCTTCCAAACCAAGGATTTGATCTTGCAATATTTGGAGAACACTTGGAAGGAAAATCTAAGAAATTTTCTCTTAGATTTGCTGGAGGGATTTTGAATTTTGAATGAGGAATACTTTCATGAAGAGAATGAGGGCTATTTATAGGCAAGAAGATCATATTTAAAAATATATCATGCAAACCTCATGTTATCATCTAATAATTTAATATTCAAAAAATATAATTTATATTAAATAAATATTAAATTTAGCAGCCAAAATTTGGCCATTCACATGGGTAAGTCAAAAGTAATCAAATATGGCTCTTAATATATTCAAAGCATGTAGCATGCATTCATTATAAAAATCAGCTAATGTTTAGAAAATCATAATAAATTCAATTTTAATCAAAAGTGGGTCATGTAACCTCTTAAATTAAAGGAAATAATCCAAGGAATCCGTTGGACATGAAATCATATATGAATTCTGTGATTAGAAAATGACTTTGGATAAAATACAAAATTTTATATATTTTTGTTAATTTTGACATGTGCCATTTAAAAATTATGATATAATTTATATATAATCATAAATATGTTAGCTATCTTATAACCAGCAAATCAAATTAAAATACTTAATTATATTAAGTAAATAAAATAATTATACTTAATAGTTTTTATCATTTATTACTTTGACAATTTTAATGCTATGTATGAAACATATAATTGAATGCTAATTAAATAAAGCTTTATATAAATTAACCTCATTAAGTTGTGAGAAAATTGATTCATGCCAATGACTCATATGAATAGTCATATAACCCAAAATATTGTATCTTGAGCTTCACATTATCCTTTTCATTCTTCTACTCTTGCAATTTCCTCAAACATATTATGAGATGTATTGGATATGTAATTAGCAATTGATATCTAAATACATAAAAATATTCATTAGAACATCCAAGCATTTATTTGTTATCATCAAAATTAATTGAATTGAGCATGAGGCTAATTAAGACAACAATCTCCCCCTTTTTGATGATGACAAACTAATGTTGGGTATTGATTTTGATGAAGGTGCAAATTGACCTTTCATCATGGTTTTTAAAAAAAATTCTCTTAAAAAAAATTTATGCATAAGAGATGAATAATGTTGCTCCCCCTAAATGTATGCATGAAATAGACTTAATACTAACCAACATTTTACTTAATACTAACCAACATTTTACTTAATGCTAACCAACATTTTACTCTTCTCCCCCTTTTGACAACATCAAAAGTGAGAACAAACTACATACAATTTTAAATATTAGATCTAACATTCCAAGCATCTTAAAGTACAAAAACATTCTTCTAAGGGTTTTGTAAAAATATCGCAATTTGTAAATCTTAATAAAATTAATATTAACATCACCTTTCAAAACATGATCCCTAATAAAATGATGTCTAATTTCTATATGCTTGGTTCATGAGTCTTGGATAGGATTTTAGTCAAACTAATAGCACTATTCAATCAACTAGAATGTGATCTCGCTTAATACCAAAATCTTCTAATTGTTGCTTTAACCAAAGGACTTGAGCAACAACTATTATAAACTTCGAAGGTGGATAAAGCTACAGAATTTTGTTTCCTAGATGACCAAGACACAAGTGATGATCCTATAAAATGACATGTGCCAGATGTGCCTTTTCTATCTACTTTGCATCCTACAAAATCAGCATCAGAATAAGCAATCAAATCACATGATAAAGAATTTTTAGGATACCATAAACCTAACCTAGTAGTGCCTATTAAATACCGAAAGATACGCTTGAGTGCTATTAAATGAGATTTTTCGGGTTGGCCTGAAAATAAGCACACAAAAAATAGCAAACATAATATCGCCTACTAGAAGGTATAAAAGTGAACCTATCAAACTCCTATAAAGTTTTGATCAGATTTTCCTAATTCATTTAAATCCAATTTTATGATGGGCTCATAGAGTTTTACTAGATTTAAATCTTTTCATGTCAAACCTCTCAAGCAATTCATTTGTACTTAGTTTGATAGATGAATGTGCCATTTTCTTGTTGCTTCACTTGAAGACCTAAGAAAAATTAAGTTCTCCCATCATACTCATTTCAAACTCCTTAGACATCAAAGATGAGAACTCATGGCATAAAGATTCATTTGTACTTCCAAATAATATATCATCTACATACACTTGTACCACAATCAAATCATCATCTATGATCTTAAGGAATAAGGTATCTACCGCCTTTCTAAATCCATGATCTATCAAAAGTTACTTAACCTATCATACCAAGCACGAGGAGCTGCTTTTAAACCATATAAGGCTTTTAATTTATACACATGATTTGGAAAATCAAGGCTCTCAAATCTGGTTGCTCTACAAATACATTTTGGTCAATAAATCCATTCAAAATGCACTTTTGACATCCATTTAAAAAAGTTTAAAATTTCTAAAACAAGCATAAGCAAGGAGTAACGATAGCTTCTAGTCTTCTAATGGGTGCAAAAGATTCTTCAAAATCTATACCTTCAACTTGTGTGTACCCTTGTGCAACAAACCTACCTTTATTTCTAATAATACAACCTAAATCATCTCTAATTTATTCTAAAGATCCATTTTGTTCCAATGACATTTTGATCTTGGGGTCTTGGGACTAATTCCCAAACATCATTTCTTACAAATTGATTCAACTCCTCTTCCATAGCAATAATCCAAAATTATCATTTAATGCTTCTTCTAAATTTTTAGGTTCAACCTCGGATAAAAATGTTGAATGATCTACAACTTCTCTACTGATGTCTTCTAGTCATAACTCCTTTTGAAGGATCTCCTATAATTAGTTCCTTTGGATGATTTTTATTATATTTCCATTCTTTAGGCAATGAATCATCCATATTATCTTCTAAAGATATTTTCTTAAAGTTATCAATCTCTTCATCAATCACTTCATTTCTAATAGGATCAATCAAATTTTCATCAAAAAAATAACATGTATTGATTCTTCTACAATCATTTTTTCTTATTGTAAAAAAATAAGCTCTACTAGAAAGAGAGTATCCTAAGAAAATACCATCATCGATTTGCAATCAAACTTACCTAAATGATCTTTTCCATTATTCAAAATAAAGCATTTACATCCAAATACATGAAAGTGTTCAATCTTAGGCTTCTTTCAAAAAAAACAATTCATCTTCTTCAAAATTGGTCTAAAATAGATCCTATTCATTACATAACATGCATTATTATACAAAATATTTTGGCAATTTATACTCATCAAGCATAGATCTACTTAATTAATTAATATTCTATTTTTTCTCTCTACTCCATTTTGTTGGGGAGTTCTAGGTGCGAAAATTATGTCTAATCCATGTTCATCACAATAATCCTCAAATAATTTATTTTCAAATTCCACCATGATCGGTTTGAACCCTATTAATCAAAAGGCCTTGTTCTCTTTGAATATATTTAGAAAACTTTCTAAACTCACCAAAACATCATCCTTGTAAGTTACAAATAAAACCCAAGTATATCTAGAGAAATCATCAACAATCACAAAACCATAATTTTTTCCACCTAAGCTAGTGTAATAGGACCAAATAAATCCATGTGCAATAATTCTAGAGGTCTAGAAGTAGAAACAATATTTTACTTTTAAATGAGCTTCTAGAATGCTTACCATGAATACATGCATCACAAACATAGTTTGAATGAAAATTTAATTTAGGCAATCCTACTAAATCAAGTTTGGCAATTATTATGTGTGCATGTTAATATGACATAGTCTCTATGCCATAACCATATATCATCATGAGTGCTTTTAAAACAAAGTAAATTCAAATTCACATCATGAAAGCTATCTAAATCAATGACATAAATATTTTTATATCTTTGTCCTACTAACAAAACATTTTCATTATTTTTTATAATGCAATATGATGCATGGAATACTACATTCAAACCTTTATCACATAATTGACTAATAGAAATTAAATTATGTTTTAATCCTTCTACTAGAAAAACTTTATCTAAAGTGATAGAATTCTTACAAATAGAACCAATGCCAATGATCTTTCCCTTTGCATTATCTCCATCACTTGATTCTAAAGTTGTGAATTTATCTTTATCTCCGGTCATATGTCTTGAACATCCACTGTCCAAGTACCACATGCCTTCTTTGATTTTGCTTTGAATGCATTCCTACAAAATAAACTCACATGTTAACTTTTGGAACCCAAACATGTTTGGGTCCACATTCTCATTTAAGAAAGATATCCATCATGTGTGGTTTGTGTAGTGCTTGTACCTTTTGGTACCCATACATAAGATGATTGCTTAGTGTTTTGTAATTTTTACGCATAGCAATCAAATGAAATATATGCCCTATCACAATAGTTGCACCAAACATTAGTGTTTGCATATGACTTAACGATAATTATAAGGTATATGAGTGGGATATATGATGCAAATAATTTCTATTAAATGTTTTCTTGATGAAGTATTATAATGAACTTGTGATTTCAAACATAATTCTAATCTTGCTTTTAACAAGGTATTCTCTCTTTCAAGTTTACATATAATGAACTTGTGATTTCATGTTTATTTTCTTGATCTTAATCCTTTTAGTTGTTCATTATTTTTTACCATCTATTTATTCTTTCCAATTTATACTTTTGGTGGATTAGTCTTTGGACATTATTTTCACATCAAAGTTTCTCAATCATTTTTTTTTTATAAACTCTTGTGATAGTTTGTAGGATCTATTTCAACTTGTGAAAATTTTAACTTCCTACAAATCTATTTTGGTTTCTTGAAATATTCTTCATTAGTCTTATTTTGAAAGATCATTTATTCTTAGATCTTTTTTTTTTGAAGTATATTTTTAAGCATTTTAAAATAAATTATTGTCTGAAATTATTTTTTATATTTGCTAGATCTCTCTTTTTTAATTAAAAGCTTACTAGCTACTTAGATCTATCATATATCATTTTATTTAAGTACTTTGTGATCATTAGCATTAATTGAAAGAATCTTTTTGGTAAAAAAAATATTCCTTGCTGAAATATATTTTATTGTAAAAGAATATTGTAATATTATTTTGAAATCATTTTTAAACATCTTAGTAAGATCACTTTAAGATATTTATTTCAATATTAAGTGAGCATATTATCTTCTTGATATTTTTAAGTTGTATGTGATCATTTTATAAGTTGTGAGATCATTTGATATAACTTGGTATATTTGTGAGAGATTTATTTTATCAAAATTTATTATTTTGTATTTTTTCTTTTTTTGTCTTTGTAAAATTTATTTTTGGGTTGTAACCTTGTAGGAGAGTACATATTATTATAGGTTGTATCACCGTTATAGAGAATACTATGTAAGATATTTTTTGCATTTAGTGGATTCCTAGCCAAGGGTGGCTACGTGAATAGTTTGGGTTTATGAACCACGTAAAATTATGCCTATTATCTCTCTTTACTTCTTGTACTTTTATTTTTTTGCATTAAGAATTGTATCTATCATTATAAAATCAAAATTTTCTACTAAAATTAAAATTTAAGTTTTAAGTTTTAAATATCCTTCATTCTTGGGTGCTATAGTGACTCCTTGGTATGAGCTAGGCTCTTTTATTGGCTTAACATCCAAGTAGATCTTTTCACTATGGCACAAGGTTTCCCAAAGGGTTCACTACCAGAGGGACAATCCACTCATAGACCTCCACTTTTAGATAGTGTACCATTTGACTATTGGAAAAATAGAATTAGTTTTTAAGAGGTCAAAGATGTGGTATATGTTGACACATCATATAATACACCCACTGAAGTAAATGGAATTAAAGTAGAAAAACCTTTTGAGGAATGGATTGTTGAAGAGAACTTGATGAATTAAATGCTAGGGCTTGTAATACTTTACATTGTGCTTTATTACGATGATTACATGAAAATTTTATGTTAAGTACAAAAGAAATATGGGATAAACTCATTATAACTTATGAAGGAACTAGTGAAGTTAAAGATGCTCACATAAATAGACTTGTTCATGAATATGAGTTATTTCATATGTCTCTTCTGAATCTATTTCTGATATGTATACTAGATTCATGAAAATAATTAACACATTGTATTCTCTTGGAAACATATAGAATCAAGACTTATAAGATTCTTAGATGTCTTAAGAATGGGAAGCTAAAGTAACACTATTAGTGAAGCTAAGGATTTATCTTCTTATCCACTTGATCAGCTTTTGGGTTCTTTGATAGCACATGAACAGGTTATTGCTCAAAGAGATAAGATGGATAACTCAACAAAAAGGGAGAAGGACAAAGGAAAAGCCATTGCATTACAAGTTGATGATAGTGATGAGCATAACACCTCAAGCTGGATGGTGATAGTGATGAGGTGGTCATGCTATCCAAAAGGCTTGGGAACTTGCTAAGGAAGAAGAATCAAAGGTATAAAAATTCAAAACTATAAATTTCAAACTAAATTTCACAAGTGATATTTTTTACCATTGTAAAAGCGGACACATAAGAGGTGATTTACAAAACTTAGAATCAAGAAGAACGAGATTGATGTAAATAGAAGAAAAAATATGAAGGAAAAAAGTACCATAAGAAGAAGAAGATGCCTTTATGGGCCAATCCAGATTCAATAGAATTAAGTACTTGATCATTCGATGAAGAGGTCAACATATGTCTTATGGTAAATGGAGAATATGACTTAGATTCTCAAGAGGTATGTAATGATATATCTTATGATGAATTAGATGATGCTTTTAATGATTTAGTTATTGAATATAAAAATTAAAAGAAAATACAAAACCTTAGAAAAGAACATAAAAATTTAGATATGCATTTTGTGATTTAAAATGAATGTGATAATTTAAAAAGTAAAATACTCCTTTATTAAATTGTTACTTACTTGTATATAAACTTGAAAGAGAAACTATCTTATTAAAAGCAAGATTAGAATTATGTTTGAAATCACAAGTTCATTATAATACTTCATCAAGAAAAACATTTAATAAAATTATTTGCATCATACACATCCCACTCATATAACTTATAATTATTATGCTAAGTCATATGCAAACACCAATGTTTGGTGCAACTATTGTGATAGAAAAGGGCATATTTCCATTGATTGCTATGCACTTAAATTACAAAACACTAAGCAATCATCTCATTTATGGGTACGAAAAGGTATAAGCACTACACAAACCACGCATGCTAGATATCTTGCTTCAAATTTTAGAATGTGGACCCAAACATGTTTGGGTTCCAAAGTTAACATGTGAGTTTCTTTTGTAGGAATGCATTCAAATAAAAATCAAAGAAGGCATGTGGTACATGGACAGTGGATGTTCAAGACATATGACGTGAGATAAAGATAAATTCACAACTTTACAACCAAGTGATGGAGGATTTGTTACATGTGGAGATAATGCAAAGCCAAAGATCATTGCCATTGGTTTTATTTGTTAGAATTATATCACTTTAGATAAAGTTTTTCTAGTAGAAGGATTAAAACATAAATTAATTTATATTAATCAATTATGTGATAAGGGTTTGAATGTAGTATTCCATGCATCATATTGCATTACAAAAAATAATGAAAATGTTTTGTTAGTAGGAAAAAGATATAAAAATATGTGAATTTGAATTTACTTTATTTTAAAACACTCTTGATTATATCTATAGCATAGACTATGTCATATTAACATGCACACACACTTAATAAAATTGCCAAACTTGTTTTAGTAGTTGGATTACCAAATTAAATTTTCATTCAAACTATATTTGTGATGCATGTATTCATGGTAGCATTCTAGAAGCTCATTTAAAAGTAAAAATATTATTTCTACTTCTAGACCTCTAGAATTATTGCACATGGAATTATTTGGTCCTATTAGCACACTAGCTTAGGTGGAAAAAATTATGGTTTTGTGATTGTTGATGATTTCTCTAGATATACTTGGGTTTTATTTGTAACTTACAAGGATGATGTTTTGGTGAGTTTAAAAGTTTTCTAAATATATTCAAAGAGATGAGGCCTTTTGATTAATAGGGTTCAAAGCGATCATGGTGGGTTACGTATTACTAAAAAAATTATTTAAGTTATTGTGATGAACATGGGATTAGACATAATTTTTTACTAGAACTCCCAACAAAATGGAGTAGTAGAGAGAAAAAAATAGAATATTAATTAAATTAATAGTTCTATGCTTGATGAGTATAAATTGCCAAAATATTTTTGGGCAGAAGTAGTAAATACTGCATGTTATGTGATGAATAGGATCTATTTTAGACCAATTTTGAAGAAGACACCCTATGAATTGTTTTTTGGAAAGAAGCCTAAGATTGAACACTTTCATGTATTTGGATGTAAATGCTTTATTTTGAATAATGGAAAAGCATTTAGGTAAGTTTGATTGCAAATGAGATGATTCCATTTTCTTAGGATACTCTCTTTCTAGTAGAGCTTATAGAGTTTTCAATAGAGAAAAATGATTGTAGAAGAATCAATACATGTTATTTTTTGATGAAAATTTGATCCCATTAGAAATGAAGTGATTGATGAAGAGATTGATAATTTTAAGAAAATATCTTTAGAAGATAATGTGGATGATTCATTGCCTAAGGAATGGAAATATAATAAAAATCATCCAAAGGAACTAATTATAGGAGATCCTTCAAAGGAGTTATGAGAAGACATAGTAGAGGTTGTAGATCATTCAACATTTTATCGAGGTTGAACCTAAAAATTTAGAAGAAGCATTAAATGATAATTTTTGGATTATTGCTATGGAAGAGGAGTTGAATCAATTTGTAAGAAATGATGTTTGGGAATTAGTCCCAAGACCCCTAGATCAAAATATCATTGGAACAAAATGGGTCTTTAGGAATAAGCTAGATGATTCAGGTTGTATTGTTAGAAATAAAGCTAGGTTAGTTGCACAAGGGTACACACAAGTTGAAGGTATAGATTTTGAAGAATCTTTTGCACCCATAGCAAGACTAGAAGCTATCAGGTTACTCCTTGCTTATGCTTATTTTAGGGATTTTAAACTTCTTCAAATGGATGTCAAAAGTGCATTTTGAATGGATTTATTGACCAAAATGTATTTGTAGAGCAACCACCTGGATTTGAGAGCCTTGATTGTCCAAATCATGTGTATAAATTAAAGAAAGCCTTATATGGTTTAAAATAGGCTCCTCATGCTTGGTATGATAGGTTAAGTAACTTTTTGATAGATCATGGATTTAGAAAGGGTAGAGTAGATACCACCTTATTCCTTAAGAGCATAGATGATGATTTGATTATGGTACAAGTGTATGTAGATGATATATTATTTGGAAGTATAAATGAATCTTTGTGCCATGAGTTCTCATCTTTGATGTCTAAAGAGTTTGAAATGAGTATGATGGGAGAACTTAATTTTTCTAGGTCTTTAAGTGAAGCAACAAGAAAATGGCACATTCATCTATCAAACCAAGTACACAAATGAATTGCTTGAGAGGTTTGACATGAAAAGATTTAAATCTAGTAAAACTCATATGAGCCCATCTACAATTGGATTTAGATGAATTAGGAAAATCATTGATCAAAAACTTTATATAAGTATGATAGGTTCACTTTTTATACTTGCTTTGTAGGCAATATTATGTTTGTTTTATTTGTGTGCTCATTTTAGGCCAACCTAAAGAATCTCATTTAATAGCGATCAAGCATATCTTTGGTATTTGATAGGCACTACTAGGTTAGGTTTATGGTATCTAAAATTCTTTATCATGTGATTTGGTTGCTTATTCTAATGCTAATTTTGTTGGATGTAAAGTAGATAGAAAAAGCACATCAGGAACATGTCATTTTTTAGGATCATCACTTGTGTCTTGGTCATCTAGAAAACAAAATTTTGTAGCTTTATCCACTGCTTGAGTACATAGGTATTAGTTGTGTTGCTCAGTCCTTTGGTTAAAGCAATAATTAGAAGATTTTGGTATTAAGCAAGATCATATTCTAGTTGATGTGATACTAGTGCTATTAGTTTGATTAAAATCCTATCCGGCACTCACGAACCAAGCATATAGAAATTAGACATCATTTTATTAGGGATCATGTTTGAAAGGTGATGTTAATATTAATTTCATTAGTACTGATTTACAAATTGTAGATATTTTTACAAAACCATTACTAGAAGAACATTTTGTACTTTAAGATGCATGCTTGGAATGTTAGATCCTAATATTTAAAATTATATGTAGTTTGTTCTCACTTTTTGATGTTGTCAAAAGGGGGAGAAGAGTAAAATGTTGGTTAGTATTAAGTCTATTTCATGCATACATTTAGGGGGAGCAACATTATTCATCTCTTGTGCATAAATTTTTTTTAGAAGAGATTTTTTTTTTCAAAAACTATGATGAAAGGTCAATTTTCACCTTCATCAAAATCAATACCAACATTAGTTTGTCATCATCAAAAGGGGAGATTGTTGGCTTAATGAGCCTCATGTTCAATCGATCAATTTTGATAACAAATGAATGTTTGGATGTTCTAATGAATGTTTTTATGTGTTTAGATATATATCAATTGCTAATTACATATCCAATACATCTCACAATATGTTTGAGGAAATTGCAAGAGTAGAAGAATGAAAGATAGATCAAAATGGATAATGTGAAGCTCAAGATACAATATTTTAGGTTATATGCATTTATAACTATCTTAGAAATTCATATGAGTTCATTGGCATGAATCAATTTACTCACAACTTAACATATTATTTTAATGAGGTTAATTTATATAAATCTCTATCTAATTAACATTCAATTATATGTTTCATACATAGCATTTGAATTGTCAAAATAATAAATGATAATAAATTATGACTATTAAGTGTAATTATTTTATTTACTTAATATAATTAAATATTTTAATTTAATTTGAAGGTTATATGATAACTAACATATGTATGATTATATATAAATTATATCATAATATTTAAATATCATATTTCAAAATTAACAAAATATGTGAAATTTTGTATTTTAGCCAAAGTCATTTTATAATCAAGGAATTTATATCGATTTCATCTCCAAGATTCCTTGGATTTTTCCTTTAATTTGATAGGTTACATGACCCATTGATTAAAATTGAATTTATTATGACTTTTCAAACATTAGCTGATTTTAATAATGAATGCATGCTACATGCTTTTAATATATTAAGAGCCATATTTGATTATTTTTGACTTGCCCATGTGAATAGCCAAATTTTGGCTACTTAAATTTAATATTTATTTAATATAAATTATATTTTTATTGAATATTAAATTATTAGATGATAACATGATGTTAGAATAATATATTTTTTTTGAAATAATTCAAAATGACCTTCTTGCCTATAAATAGCCCTCATTCTCTTCATGAAAGTATTCCTCATTCAAAATTCAAAATCTCTCCAGCAAATCTAAGAGAAATTTCTTAGATTTTCCTTCCAAGAGTTCTCCAAATATTGCAAGATCAAATCCTTGGTTTGGAAGCTTCAACATCTTCAACTAAGCAAGCTTTCTCAAATTACTTGAGTTTGTTTTCTTGATCTTAATCTTTTAGTTGTTCATTTTCTATTTCATCTATTTATTCTTTCCAATTTATACTTTTGGTGGATTAGTCTTTGGACATTGTTTTCACATCAAAGTTTCTCAATCATTTTTTTATGAAACACTCTTGTGATAGTTTTTAGGATCTATTTCAACTTGTTGAAATTTTTAACTTCCTACAAATTTCTTTTGGTTTCTTGAAACATTTCTTCATTAATCTTATTCTGAAAGATTATTTATTCTTTGATCTAATTTAGAAGTATATTTTAAGCATTTTAAATTAAATTATTATGCTGAAATTATTTTCATATTTGCTAGATCTCTCTTTTTTAATTAAAAGCTTACTACTTAGACTATCATATACACATTTTATTTAAGTATTTTTTGATCATTAGCTTTAATTGAAAGAATCTTTTTGGTTAAAATAAAACAAATTATTCCTTGCTGAAATTTATTTTATTGTGCAAAAGAATATTGTGAATTTATTTTGAAATCATTTTTGTATTAGTCTACAAATTGTAATAACATAAACATCTTAGTAAGATCACTTTAAGATATTTATTTTATTATTTCTTATCAATATTAAGTGAGCATTTTATCTTGCCAAAATTTTTAAGTTGTAAGTGATCATTTATAAGTTGTGAGATCATTTTTTGAATTGGATAGCTTGGTATATTTGTGAGAGATTTATTTATTATTTTGTATTTTTTTCTGCTGTAAAATTTATATTGGGGTTGTACTTGCCCATTTGTTTGAGAGTACATATTATTGTGGGGGTTGTACTCACCCCATTATAAGAGAGTAATATTTGTAAGCTATTTATGCATTTAGTGGATTCTAGCTAGGGGTGGCTAGGCGTGGATGTAGGTTTGGGGTTTGGCGAACCACGTAAAATTTTCTATTGTCTCTCTTTACTTTCTTGTACTTTTATTTTTCTTTGCATTAAGAATTGTATCTTGTCATTATAAAATCAAAATTAATTTTCTACTAAAACTTAAAATTTAAGATTTAACTTTTAAAATTTTAATATCAATTTCACCCCTCTTGGTTGCTATAGTGACTCACATTCTACTGCTATGGTGGTTGGCTAGGAGGATATGTTGCTGGTTGGTTATATTGGTTGGCTGGGTTGGTTGGAGCGGTGGCTAGTTTGGCCAATTTTTCCTGCTCCTTTGGTGAATGTTGAACGCTAGTGTTCTTTGACTATATTCTAGTTTCCTCTTGCTTTGATTTTTCTCTCTTGGCTACAACTAACCCCCCTTTTTTCTATTTGAGTGATAGCCTTGCTACCCACCCCTTTTCCAGTTAGGTTGGGTGTTTTTACTGGCTCATTTTTCTCCTTTGTTGGTGGAGGATATGAGCACTTGTATTTTTCTATTTTGCTCTTATTTATCTGGTTTGTGTTGTTACCCCTATCATGATGCTTGATCTTTTGGATTTTTTTATTCCTTTTTGGTGGTGGCTTTGGTGGTGCTCCTACTATACTACTACTATCCCTGATGGTTGGTTGATTATCTTCCTTATTGGGCTTGGTTGTTCTCATGGCTTGGTGGTTGGCTTTTATGTTTGCTATTTGGAGGATTTTGCAGTCTTGTTGGTTGAAGGACTTTGGATGATGGGCTACATGAGGTATGCTAGCTTTGATGGCCTTGATGTTTCCCACTCTTTCTTCTTTTGGGTGGTAGCATTATATGTAATTGTAACCCTTCTCCTGAAGTTTGGCTGCTTACATATAGTGTTGCTCCTTCAGATGATTGGAACTGAGCCTGAGCCTTTTCTTTACTTTACTCCATCTATTTGCTCTTACTTTTTATGTTGGCTTAATTATACTCATCCTTTCAAAAGTATGTTATAGATTTCTTTTATAGGTAGGGAGAGTCTTGTAGGTGGATCTTCGGTATTAGAAGGACCAAATGAAGTTCTTTGGTGCTCACATTGATTTTTGTTGTTGATTTTTTGGTTTTTTCTTTGCTTTCTTTCCTTCATTATTGTAATAGTTAGGGGTTTATCTCTTTAGGATTTATTGTAGCACTTTGAGCATTAGCTTAGAGATTTACCCCTCTAAGGACTTTCTACTTTATCTTTATGGCAATAAAAATTTACCTAATTTCCTTAAAAAAAACCCTAAACAAACCCTAAATCGAAAACCCTAAAAAGATAAAGACCTAGACCTAAACTAAACAAAACCTAAAATAAAATAAACTTAAAACATAAACTAAAACCTAAACCTAAACCTAAACATAAAGAACATAAAATAAAAATAAAACTAAACAAAATAAAATAAATAAAACCTAAACTAAACTAAAAATAAAAACCAAAATAAAATAAAATAAACCTAAAATAAAATAAAATAAATAAAATAAAATAAAATAAAAAAAAACTATATAAAAATATAAAATAAAAAATACCAAAATAATAATAAATAAAATAAACTATAATAAAGAAAAATAAACAAAATAAACCTAAACCTACTAGTTTACTTAATTTAAAAAAAATAAAAATAAAAAAGTAAAAATTAAATAAAAAAACCTAACCTAAACCACAAACCCTAAACTACCCACAACCTCTAAACCTAAACCTAAACCATAAACCCTAAACCTAAATCCTAAACCCTAAACCCTACCAAACCCTCCTACCTACCCACCTCTAACCCTAACCCTAAATATAACCATACCCACCATAAACCTAAATGCTAAAACTGAACTTAAAACCTAAAACCTAAACCTAAATTAAATAAAATAAAATAAATAAGTAAAACCTAAACCAAAATTAAAATAAAATAAAACATAAACTAAAACCTAAACCTAAATGTAAACTTAAACTAAACAAAAGAAAATAAAATAAAATAAAACTAAAATAGATAAATTAAATTAAACCAACTAAATAAAATAAAACCTAAATAAAATAAAACTAAACCTAAAATAAAATAAAATAAACCTAAAATAAAATAAAATTAAAACTAAATAAAAAACTAATTAAAAATAAAACTTAAAATAATTAGACTAAACTAAAACTTAAACTAAATCTAAACTAAAATAAACTAAACTAAAATAAATAAAACCTAAACCTAAAATAAACTAAGCCTAAACTTAAACAAAAACTAAATAAAATAAAATAAACTAAAAATAAATCTAAACCTAAAATAAACCTAAAATAAAAACTTAAAACCTAAACCTAAAAAATAAAATAAAAACCTAAACCTAAACCTAAAAATAAAAAATAAAACCTAAACCTAAAAAATAAAAAAAATAAAAAAGTAAACTAAAAAGTAAACTTAAAAATAAACTAAAATAAAAAATCTAAATTAAAGTAAATAAACCAAAAATAAATAAACTAAACTAAATAAAAATAAAAATAAACCAAATCAAATTAAAAAAATAAACTAAATAAACCTAAACCTACAAGTTTACTTAATTTAAAAAAAAAACCTAAAACAAACCTAAAAACTAAACCAAACCTACCTGACCTAAACCCTACCCTAAACCTAAAATGTTAAACCCTAAACCTAAACCCTAAAAGTATAAACCCTAAAAACCCACCCTACCCCTAAACTTAAATCCTAAACCAAACCACACTAAACCTAAATTAAATTAAATAAATTAAAAAAAAACCTAAACCCTAAGAATGGGTAGAGCAATGATAGCATGAACATCACTGTCAACCAAGTTCAGTCTAGATTTGGCAGTAGAGGCAAAGGCGGAGGTGGCGGTTATCATAGTGGTGGTGGGGGATCTGGAGGTGCTGGTGGATATGGAGATGGTGTTCGGAGCAGTGGTGGTTATGGAGGTGGGAGGTGTGGAGAGGTACATCTAATGGTGGCAAAGAGAGATCGAGATATAATGGTGGATCCACTACTCGAGAGGACAGTGGTTTTGATGGGCGGAGAAACTAAGAATGGCCGATCGATCTGTGGAATATTGTGTCTTTACACTAGAGATGGTTCTAATTAGCTAAGGTTTTTGATTTTCTCTATGCGTGCTCATTTTTTATCTATGTCATCGCTTGTGTCTTAGAAAACTTGGTGTGTTACTTGGTTGATGAAATCAAAAAGAAGAAATGTTGAATTTGAATTTGTTATCTTGAAAATACCAAAAACCCTAAACCATAAACTAAAACCTAAACCCAAACCTAAACCTAAACCCTAAAATAAATAAAAAAAATAAAACCCCCCTAAACCCTAAATCTAAACCCCACTCAAAACCCTAAACTCTAAACCTAAACACAAATCTAAACTCTAAAACCTAAACCTAAACTATAAAATAAAAATAAAATAAAATAAAACCTAAACTAAAAAAAAAAAAACCACCTAAACTAAAAAAAAATAATCCCAAAATAAAAAAACCTAAAAAGAAGATAAACCTACTAAACCAAATGTAAACATAAATAAAATAAAATAAACTAAACTAAACCTAAACCTAAACCTAAATAAAAAAAATAATACTAAATAAATAAATAAATTAAATAAACTAAACTAAATAAAAAATAAAATAAACCTAAATAAAATAAAAATAAACTAAATAAAACTATTTTACTTAATTTAAAAAATAAAAATTAATAAAACCTAACCCTAAACCTTAAACCCTAAAACCCTAAATGCTAAACCCTAAACCTAAATCTTAAAATTATAAACACTAAAACCCTAAACCCTAAACCCTAAACACTAAACCCTAAACCCTAAACCCCAAACCCTAAATCTAAACTTAAGTAACTAAATAAATTTAAAATAAAACCTAAACCATAAAACCTAATAAACATAAACACCTAAGAATGTGCAACCTTGATGTGAACATCACCATCAAGCTCAGTCTAGATCGGCGTGGAGGCAGGGTGGAGGTAGATTCATTAGTGGTGGTGGGGGATCTGAAGGCACTGGTGGATATGGAGGAGGTTGTTGGAGCAATGGTGGTTATGGAGGTGGGAGGAGTGACGGAGGTTATAGCCGTGGTGGTGGCGGAGGGAGAGATCGTGGATATGATGGTGGATCCCGTAACTTGAGAGGAGGGTGGTTAATGGGAACTAACAAGAACGATCAATCTGCATATGGAACTATGTCTTTATTGTAGAGACGGTTTTAGTTATCTAGGTTTTTGATTTGCTCTATGCATGCTAATTTCTTATATATGTCATCATTTGTGTCTTAGAAAACTTGGTGTTTTAGTTGGTTGATGAAATCAAAAGAAGAAATGATAAATCTGAATTTGTTCTCTATTAAAAAAATCCAAAACCCTAAACCTGAAACTAGAACTTGAACCCTAAACCTAAAACCTAAAAGCTAAACCCTACCCTAAATCCTAAACCCTAAAAATAAAAAAAAATAAAAATAAAAAACCTAACCCTAAACCCTAAAACCTACAACCCAAACCCTAAACCCTAAAAACACAACCTAAACTAAATAAAATAAAAATAAAATAAATAAAAAACATAAACCTAAATAAAATAAAATAATAAAATAAAACTAAACTAAAACCAAAACCTAAAATATATTAAAATAAGAAATAAAACTACTAAAATAAACTAAACAAAAATAAACCTAAATAAAATAAAGCTAAATGAAAAAAAATAAAATAAAACTAACTAAAATCTAAACCTAAAAAAATAAAGCTAAAATAAATAATAAATAAAACTAAATTAAACTAAAAAAAAACTAAACTAAAATAAACTAAACTAAAATATATACCTAAACCTAAATAAAAATAAACTAAACCTAAACTAAATAAAATAAAAATAAAACTATAATAAAATAAAACTAAAATAAACATAAAATAAAACCTAAAATCTAAACCTAAAAAAATTAATTAACTTAAACCTAAAATAAAAAAAATAAAACCTAAACCAAAATAAAATAAAATAAATAAACTAAAAATAAAACATAAACCTAAACATAAACCTAAACATAAACCTAAACTAAAAAATAAAAACTAAAATAAATAAACCTAAAAGAAATAAAAGAAATAAAACTAAAAATAAAATAAAATAATAAAATAAAATATAAAATAAAAAAAATAAATAGATACTAGAAACCTAAATATGAGTTTCATAATTTAAAATAAACCTAAACTAAACGGACCAAACCTAGGCAGCAAATAAATAAAATAAATAAATCCCTACACACTTGCCTAACCCAACCACCCAAACCTAAATCTACTAAGCCTGACCCTCAGTCCTCCCCAGGCCACCCTAAATCCTCTACACCAAAATAAAATAAAATAATAAATAAAATCCAAAACTAACTAAAAACCCTAAACTCCACCACCCACACTCCTACTACCCTAAACCCTAAACCCTAACCTAAACCTCTACTCTAACCACACCCCTACTCCACCCCAAACTAAATAAACCCTAAACCAACTGGTTTGATTTGTTAAAACCATAAACCATAATTCCTAAACCCTAAACCACTAAACCCTAAACCTCCCACCAAACTAACTGACCTAAACCCTAAACCCCCACACCTCCACCTAAACCTAAACCTAAACTAAACCTACCTAAATAAATTAAATAAAAAACCTAAACTTAAACCTAAACACTAAGAATGGACAAAACCTTGATGACAGGAACATCATCATCAACTAGGCTAAGTTTAGATCTGACGGTGGAGGCGAAGGTGGAGGCAAAAATTATCGCAGTAGTGGTGGGGGATCTGGAGGTGTTGGTGGACATGGAGGTGGTGGTTAGAGTAGTGGTGGTAATGGAGGTGGGAAGAGTGACGAAGGTTACAGCTGGTGGTGGAGGGAGAGATCAGGGATATGATGGTGGATCCAACTACTCGAGAGGCCTGGGTGGTTCTGATGGGAACTAGAGAAACTAAAGAATGGCTGATCATCTACTACTTATGGAATGGTGTCTTTATAGTAGTGGTGATTTTAGTTATCTAAGTTTTTTGATTTGCTCTATGTGTGCTCATTCTTAATCTATGTTGTCACTTGCGTCTTACAAAACTTGGTGTGTTACTTCATTGATGAAATCAAAAATTAGAAATATTGAATCTGAATTTGTTCTCTGTTAAAAAAAACCAAAAACTCTAAAACTTAAACTTAAACCTAAACCCTAAACCTAAAACTTAAACCACTAAAACCCCAACCAAAACCCAAACCTAACACCTAAACCTACTAAAAAACCTAAAAACCCATAAACCCTAAACCTACAAAAAAATAAACCTAAACCCTAAAACCTAATAAACCTAAATTCCTAGTAAGCATGAGACATCTCACATTGTTACATGTAACTTTCTTTCATTCTTACCTAAAGATTCACTCTTTCTTTCATAGTCTAAAACTTTCAAGTGCTTCTACTAGTTTAATTGATCCCCACATTTTGATTTGGTTAATGAATGATTTGGATTACTGCATGTTTTGCTTATCGTTCTTATTTGGTTTTCAATTGTCAAATGAGGTTGCTGAAATGGACTCCACTATTTGATATTAGGGAAGAATCCCCATTCATTCTGGTTTGGATTTCTCTCCCCAATATGCAAATTTATTTCATAATCATCATTTCCTTTTTACTATGGGTGCTTTATTTGGTTGGTCGTTACAAATTAATCAGGCAACAGCTACAAAATCTCCACCTTCTATGCCTAGAAGCCTTGTTGGACATTACCAAGAAACACCCAAAATCTAATTTGGATCTAAAATTATGGTTATATGCAAAAGTTGATTTTGAAAATTTCCCTGTCTTTTGTTCTCACTGTAAAATCCATGGGCATGATAATTATGAATGTTTCATTCTACATGCTCACCTAAAAAAGAAAATTCTATTAAACTATTGTTCTAACCCCAACCATTATTAAATATTAAAAAGTTAATTCAGAAAAAAAGGATTCATTGAATGTTCCTAATAAGGTTGTATTATCTCTTATTTTCTCTATGCAATTGAAGGTTTCTAATGTGGAAAATAATAATTTCTCTAAACTTTTGGATGATGATTTTTTTCCTCTGAGTCGATCCCCGCATCCTTACCGGTTTGATTGATAAAAATGAAGCTTTAATTGAAAATATTAATGAGGATATCAATGTTATGCATCATTTGAATTCAATGGATATTATGGCTTTGGTTTCTCATGATATTCAATTTTAAAAACCCGACTTTACTTTAGTTCAAAATGATTTAAATTCTCAAAAATATTTGGTATTGTCTACTAATCTGGGTATTGAAGAAGAAGGGTTGGATGTTCACACTTGCCTTCTTAATAAATCTGTTTCAGCTCCCTCACTTTCTATACCTAATGCTCATTTTTTTAATAAATTTTAATGGCTTGGAAGAAGGAGATCTCACTTCTATACACAGACTTCCCCTAAATCTATGACTAATGTTGCTAAATCCTTCTCGGATGATGATTATGGGAAAAGGAAATGGTTTCCAAATGTATCATGCTAAAAAAAAAAAATGTTAAAACTTCCCTCCCAAATTGTCCAAAACACTAGATCTGCTATGACCTCCCTCTCCTCTCTTAATTAACCTTTTCTTAACCCTTCTTTTATTTCCTTATGTTTAATTTTGTTATTTGGAATGTTAGAGGATTGATACCCTCTATTTGTAACCTTATTAGAAACCTTGTATTAATAATATTTCTTTACTTATTATTTTGGAGCATTTTATTCATGCAAACAAAATTAACCATGTTGATAGAATGATCGGTTTCAATAAATTTTTCTCTAATGTTAGTAATAAATGTTGGTGTTTTTGGAATAATTTTGTGGAGGTTTCTATTCTTGATGATTTTCAACAAGTTATCAATGCTCAAATATCTTATGGTGACTATTTTGCTTTGGGCTCTTTTTTCATGCATCTTGTAATAGATCTGGTAGAAATCTTCTTTGGGAAAATTTGATGAATTTTTCTACCTTTGTTAATAAACATTGGTTTGTTGGTGGGGATTTCAATACAATTTTATTCTCTTCTAAATGAAGTCGTGGTTACTCGCCTAATATTCATTCCATGGAAGAATTTTCCAATATGATCCTTGATTGCAATTTGGTTGATATTGGCTTTAAGGGTTCAAATTTTACTTGGCAAAAGTCTAGACTTTGGCAAGGTTGGACTATTCTTTTAATACTCATTGGATTACTCAATGGCTATTACTTTTGTCAATCATTTAAGTAGAACCTTATTGGATCATGCTCCTCTTTTGGTTTCTATTAAAGATAACTCTAAAGATTAAAAATTTCTCTCATTTTAGATTTAGAACATGTGGATTCAGCATATTGATTTCTTCAATGTTGTGGCTAACAATTGGAAAGCTCCCTTACATCCTGACAATTTGATTATGGGGATGATTAGTTTAAGCTTAAAAGACTTAAACAAAATATGGGTTAGTGGAACAAGCATTATTTTAAAAACCTTTTTGCTAATATCAAAGAAATGGAAAATTTGGTTTGTCATGTTGAAGTCTCTATTATGTCTAGTCTTACTAAGATTAAGGACTTGACTGAGGCAAAAGATAAACTTGTTAATTTTCAAAATATGAAAGAGACTTATTGGCACCAAAAACCTACTAGCAAACATATTGTGGATGGTGACAAAAATACTAGATATTTCCATGCTTTAGTTAATAAAAGAGAGCTTTAAATAATATTTAACCTTAATGATGACAATGGAGAATGGATTATGGAGAATAATGTTATTAAGGATTCGACCATTAATTACTTTAGAAATATGCATAATAAGTGTTGCTCTTATGAAGTTATTTCTAAATCACTTGATTCCTTCTATTATAACCAATAACAATGATTTACTACTTACTTAATGAAGAGGAAATTTTTAAAGTTCTTAATAGCATGAACATAGATTCTATTACTAGTTGGAGGGTTTCACTACCCAAATTTTTCAAAATGATGGTCATTATTAAAAATGATTTGGTTGGTGGTTGATTTTTTAATGGTAATCCTTTTCCTAGATATTTTTCTACCACTTTTATTATTCTCATACCTAAGAAAGATAATCTAGACTATTAGAGTGATTTTAGACCTATTAGTCTTTGCACCTTCTTCAATAAGCTGATTTCCAAAATTCTAACCAACAAGCTCAATCCTTTACTTCATAGGATAATCTCTCTAAACCAAATTAGTTTTGTTAGAGGTAGATTTATTTTTGATAATATTCTACTTGCTCACCAATTAATTCATGATCTAGATGCTATAACATGTGGCAACATTTATTCAAATTAGATATTACCAAAGCTTTTGACAATATCTCTTGGGATTTCCTTATCCATATTCTAAATTTTTTTTGGATATTCTCATAAATTTACCTTTCTTATTAAAAAATGAAATTAATAATGCCTAGCTTTTTATTTGCTTAATGGGGATGCCTTAGGCTTCTTTCCATCTTTCCATGGCCAAAGGAAAGGGGATCCTCTATCTCCTACATTATTTATTATTATTGTTGAGTACTTATCTAGGAGCATCAATGATTTATTCTAAAATAATCCTAGTATGTATTACAGAACTCTTGGTGGATTTCTAGTTTCTCATTTAAGCTTTATAGATGGTTTCATTATTTTCTGCAATGCTTCTATTCATCATATCAAGAATCTCAAGATTTTTTTAAATAAATTTGTTAGAGAAAGTGGTCTATCAATGATAACAAAAGTTGTTTTATTACTTCTTCAAGCATCTCCAATAATAAAATTAATCAAATCCTACATATCACTAACTTTAAACATCAACACCTTCCTCTTTAGTACTTGGGTGCTCCTCTTTTAAAGGTCCAAACAATCCCATCTTTTGATGAGTTAATTCAAATTTTAAATAAAATTTTATTTGGGAATTTCATTTACTTTCATTAAGTGGAAGGCTCACTATTCTTAAAAGCACTCTCAATTCAATGCCTCTTTATTTGATTCAAACTATTATCCCCACTAATGCTACACTTATCAGAATTGATCACTTGCTGAATATTTTTTTTGGGGATCCAATAACTCTACTAAAATAATGCATTGGGCTTCTTGGCATAAATGTTGTGGTCCCTTGGGTGAAAGTGGTATGGTGCAAACCAATTATTGAAGCTATTACTACTTCTCTCATAAGCTCTGGTGGAATTTTAGAAAGAATTATAGCCTTTGGGCTAATTTTATGATGAAAAAATACTTCCAAGGTAAACACCCTCTTATCTTGCTTATAAAGTTGGTGACTCTAGTTTGGAAATGGCTTTGCTCCTTTAAATGGGTTGTTGAACCTTAATATCTTAGGGTATTCATTAGGTTCTTTTTTCTTTGGAAAGACAATTGGATTGGTAATGGCTCTATTGACACCCTTTTATCTACCCACTTTCGATATAAGTTAACTCTTTCTAGCATAATGACACTTGGAACAAAAACAAAGTTGAGAATTATAACTCTATTTCTCTTTTAGATAACTTTAGAAATATCCTTATTTTCTCCAACAAACTTGACCAAATTCTCTTTAAGCTTTCTTACAGAGGTTTGGAACAATATCATTCTCATTTCTTATTCAATTTTAGCTTGAAGGATTTTGAATAACTTTATTCCTATGGACTCTTTCTTGTGGAATAAAGGGTTTTATTTTCCTTCAAAGTGCTACTGTTACTTTTATATTGAAAATGTTAATCATGCTTTTGTCAATGGTGCTATTTCTTCTATATTATGGTTATGGTATGATGATTATTTAATACCAATGACTTTCATGGCTCTCTTTCCATATATCAACTTCTTCAAGTCTGTTTCCAAAAAATTGTGAAAGGTCATATCAAAGTTCTAGTTTCTATTACCCTTATCTGATTCATCTAGATGGACAAAAATGATGCTAAATATCATGGTATTCCTCTGAGCAATAAAAGGATCCTAGCTAGAACCAAAAAAAAAAATTCATGCTCTATTTTATGCCAATCTTGTTGGTTAAATTCATTTTATAGGCTATAAATTTGTGGCTAAAAAAATTGGGCATCATTCCGCCTGATGTTTACTATTATAAGAGAGCTGTGATTAACCATTGGATCAAACCCAAAGAAAATTTGATTAAAGTGAATACTAATGATTATGTTGCTTCCAATACATATGACTGTGGTGGTATTCTTAGGGATTCTAAAGGTACTATCATTTATGCTTTTGACTATCCTCTCAAAGCCTATTATTATCTATCTTTGAGCTTATGATTGTCAATAAAGCTATTGAAAATTGTTTGAATAAAGGTTTCCTCAACATCTGGATTGAAGTTGATGTGCTTCTTTGACATGCTAAACTCTAATATATAATAAGAAATGCTGATTTATTTTTTTCTTAATCATACTAAAATCATCTTTCTCAAGTTTGTTATAAAATTTCCCATATCCTTCTTGAAGGTAATGCTTGTGATTTCTTGGCTACTTTTGGTGCCAACTTAAGTTATTTCACTTTATTTGATAATAAAATTTGCCTAAACTTTTAAGGGGTTTGGTTCTGGATAACACTAGATTACCTAATCTCATATTATAATTTTCTTGGCTTGGTTTTTTTGAGTTGGTTTTTGATGAGTCATTGCTTTTGGTTCCCATTTGTTAAACCCTCTTTGGGTTGTGGACATTTGCTTATTTTTACTCTTGGGCCTATGCAGGGTTTAATTTTTGAGCCCTTGCTATTGGGTTGGCCTGGTGGATGCTACTTAGTGGTTCCTATTTTTTCTACCTAGGTTGTTTTGGTTTTTTTGGTCTAGTGGTTGTTGTTTGCCTGGATGGGTGATTATTGTTGCTTGGTTATTTTTGGTGACCTTCATTTGGGTGGTGGGCTTTCCTGCTATTTTTTGTATGGGGTTTGCCATATCTCTAGGCTGGTTGCTTCATTAATTGAGTTAGATCTTCTGCTAATGTGGTTGTTGGTTGGGTGGCCTAGTTGGCTGGCCGGGTTGGTTGGCTAGCTAGCTGGGTTAGCTAGTTTATCAGCTTCTGTTGTTGGCAGATTGAAGGGGCTGCTAGTGGTTTAATTTTGGATTGGATTTGGCAAGTTGGAGGTTATTTGTTGACAATTATTTCTTCATTTTTTATGGATTGGGTTTTGGTGGTCAATTTTACTAGTTTGGGTTTGTTTCTTTTAGTTGTTGTTTCAGCCTCTTCCTATAATGGTCTTCCTCTCTTGGCTGCAGGTGCTTTTATTTTTGTTATCATTTTTGGTTGGCTAGTTAAAGGCTATTTAGTGGCTATTCTTTTGCTTTAAGATTTAGACTTGGTATTAACCTAAACCTAGCTTAAACCCTAAACCTTAAATTTCTCCCTAAACCCCAAATGTTAAACCCCACTAAACCTTATAACCTAAATTAAACCTAACCCAACCCTAAACCCTAAACCCCAATAAAACCTATCTACTACTCTGGTTCTTTAAAATGGATAAATAATCTTGCTTCATAAATCAAAATGTCTTGTAAACCTAAACTTATAAACCTAAACTTTTTAAATTAAAATAAAATAAATTTATAAAATAAATGCTAAACTAAACCTATAGACCGAATAGCTAAATAAAATTAAAATAAACTAAAATAAAATAAAATTAAATAAAACCCCTTTCCTTTTAATAGTAAACTATTTTGGCCTTTCTTCTTCTAATCTATAAACTAAACTTGTTCTGACCTAAACCTCTAAACAAATTTCTTCTCCTGGTTTGGGTAAAATAAAACCTGGCTTTTTCTAAATACGTTAAATAAACATAAATTCTTAAACATAAACTCCTTTAAAATTTTTTTTATGTTTTAACCATGTTAAACTAAATGTTTCCTCTTGTTTGTAATTCCTAAATCCCATTAAAACTTCTTCTGAAATTGATACTTTTAAAAAATTAAACCTGAATGCCCTACAAATATGAGCTTAAAAAACTGAGAAAGAATAAAAAACCAACTAAATAAAATGTAAAACTAAAAACTGACTCAAACCCTAAATATTTTAAAAACTGACCAATAATAAACCCTCAACCAAACCTTATGAAACACTATAAAACCACAAACCTCCTAAACCTAAACCCTAACCATAACCAAAAAAACCTAGTAACTAACAAATACCTAACACTTAAAATCCTACCTAACCTACTTGACTCTCTATCAAAAAACCCTAAATCTTGTTAAATAAATTAAAACCTAAACCCAGAATGGAATAAATCATCGACCAAACTCAATCTAGATCTGGCGGTGGGTGGGGCGGCAAATTATTAGTGGTGGTGGGGATGGGGAGGTGTGGTGGATATGGAGGTGGGAGGAGCGAGTTACATGAGTGGTGGGAGGGAGAGATCTAAGATATGATGGGTAGATCATGCTACTCGAGAGGTCAGGTGGTTCTACTAGCGGAGAAACTTAAAATGATAGATCCAATATTGCTTATATAACTCTTTATAGTAGAGATGATTCTAATTATCTAAGGTTTTTAATTTGATCTCAATGCTCATTTTTTTATCTATGTTGTTATGTCTTAGATAACTTGGTGTTACTTGGTTTTGAAATCAAAAGAAGAAATGTTGAATTTGAACTTGTTCTTTATTAAAAAAAAACCAAATATAAACCTAAACTAAAAAAAACCCTAGACAAAAACCTAAAACATAAACCCTAAAAGTACCTTAAAAACCTAAACCTAAACTAAATAAAATAAAATAAACCCTAAACCATAAAATAAATTAAAAATAAAATAAAATAAACCATAAACTTAATAAAATATAAAAAAAACCAAAAAAAAATAAAAATAAAAAAAAAATAATAAAAACTAAATAAAACATAATAATAAATAAATAAATAAATAAACTAAAAAATAAAAAAAATAAAATAAAATAAAAAAAATCCTAAACCTAAAAATAAAATAAAATAAAATAAATAAAAAATAATAATACAAAATAAAAAAATAAAATAAAACCTAAATAAATAAAACTAAATGTGAAATAAAAATAAGAAAACTAAAATAAAATTAAAACTAAAATAAAATCTAAATTTAAAAAATAAACCTAAAATAAATAAAAAAATAAAAACCCTAAACTTAAAAAAAAAAAAAAAAAATAAAATAAAATAAAATAAACAAATAAAACAAAATAATAAACTAAAATAAAATACAAACTAAAAGCTAAAATAAACTAAACCTAAATAAACTAAATAAAATAAATTAAATAAAAATAAATTTGAACCTAAAAAATAAAACCTAAATAAATAAAAATAAAACCTAAATTAACCTAAAAATAAAATAAAATAATAAAACTAAACTAAAAATAAAATAAAATATAAAACCTAAACTAAAATAAAACCTAAAATAAATTAAAATAAAACTAAAATAATAAAAAACAAATAAAACCTAAACCTAAAAATAAATAAAAACTAAATAAAAAAAAATAAAATAAAAAATATAAACCTAAATAAATAAAATAAACTAAATAAATAAACCTAAAATAAAAAAAAATAAACAAAATAAAATAAAAAAATTTAAAATAAACTAAATAATAAAATAAAATAAACTAAAAAAATCTATTTGCTAAAATAAAATTAAAACCTACCAAACCTAAAAAAGAAAAAAACTAACCAAACCCTAAACTAGGCTAAACCTCTACCTAAACCTAAATGATAAATAACCCTAAAATCTTAAAACCTAAAATAAAATAAATATAAAACCCAAACTAAACTAAAAAATCCTAAATCCTAAACCTAATAATAAAAACTAACCTAACTAAATATAATATCCTAACCCACCACAAAACCTAATCATAATAAATAACTTACTACTAACCTGAGCCTGACCCAATAACTCTACCCTAAACCCTGACCTACCAAACCCTAAACCTAAACCAACCCACCCTAAAACCCTCCAACCACCAAACTAAATCCAAACCCTAACCACACTGACTACTACTAAATAATATTAAATCAAATAAAACCTCTAACTAAACGTAAGAATTAAACCTTAAGAACATCACATCAAAGCTGAGATCTAGGATGGATGGGAGAGTCAACAATTATTGTAGTGGTGGTAGGGAATCTAGAGGTGCTAGTGGATATGGAGGTGGTGGTTGGAGCAATGGTGGTAATAGAGGTGGGAGGAGTGATAGAGGTTGCAATTATGGTGGTGGCGAGAGAGATCACTGGATATGATGGTGGATCAACTACTGAGAGGTGGTTTTGATAGAGAAACTAAAGAATCCTCGATCACATATTATGTATTTATATTAGAGATGGTTCTAGTTATCTAAGGTTTTGATTTGCTAATGCTCATTATCTATGTTGTCACTTGTGTCTTACAAAACTTGGTGTGTTACTTGGTTTATGAAATTGAAAGAAGAAATGTTGAATATAAATTTGTTCTAATTAAAATACCAAAAATAAACATAAACTTAAACCTAAACATAAAACCTAAACCTAAATCACAACCTCCCAAAACCCAACCTAAACTCTAAACCCTAAAACCCAAACTAAAACCCAAATCCTAAACTAAACCTAAAGCAAAAAAACCCTAAACCCTATCCTGCTCCCAAAACCTAAACCCTAAAAACCCTAAAACTAAATAATAAAACACTAAAAACCAAACCCTAAAACCTAAAAAATTCTAAATAAACTAAAAATATAAAACCACAAAAAATAAAATAATAAACCTAAAATTAAATAATAAAATATAATTTTAATCCCTACCCTTTGTAAAAAATGCCTCTATAAACCTAACCTAAATGATTAAACTTTCTCCCTCGGCACCTAAACTTAATAGTTGTTTGGTGTGACTCACTAAACTAAACCAACACTTTCATACTTAGATTTCATGGCATAATCTTAAACCTATAACCTGATAATAGACTAGTAAAACCTACCTTCCTTCATCAACTTAAATCATTAAAGACATCCTCACTATTATATTAAATGAGTCTAAACTGATACATAATGATATAATTTGATCTTGGGTAATGTATTTGTTACTGTTAGCATTCTTCTTGGGTTATGGTTTAATTAGGTTAGCTCTTGAGTGAACTGAACTGGCCCGAGTTGAGAGAGTTGGGAGGGTTTTGCGTGCTTTCGATGTTGGATTTAGTGCTTTTTTTACTCGGATTGGATCTAGTCACTTGGATTGGTGAATGGCTCCTTGAACCATCAGATTGCCTTTATTTCTTATCTACCCTTTGATCTGATCTTTGATCTTGAGTTCCGTGAAGTTAGTGGATTACACTATTGATTTCTCGCTTGATCTTTGGAATTGATCGATCCATTGGTATTATCTTAAGTGGCTTTTCTTGACCGTGGATGATATTTCTTGATGTAACTTACCTTATACATTCTTTGGTGTTTCATTTGGTTTGAGTTGAGTCGCTCGAGAAGAAATAGGGTTGCGGCGAGGATCGGAGGAGAAACCTGGGTTCTCCGGTGAAGGATGGTGGTTTTCGGTGAGGTAAACCTAGAAGAAGAGGCGCAGGAGGAAGAGAGGAAGAAGAAGCCTGAAGAAGATAAGTTCCTTTCTTAAAATTCTTGATTATCCTTTATGTTTGGCTTTTGATCTCTATTTATACCTTTTTTTGCAAGATCTCTGCCTTCTAGTCTTTTTGTAACTACTACATTTATATTTGGGTTCTCATTTACTTTCTTGGAACATCAGTTAGTTGAGGTGTTGAGCTATCTGTTATTTACTCTTCTTCTTGATTTCTTGAATTTAATTCTTTGTTCTTCTGTTCTGTTGGTTAAATCTGTTATGGTTCTTTACTTTCCGGAAGGCTGTGGAATTAGTTTCTGTTGATTTAGATTCAAGCACTGGCTGCAATCTGTTGGTTGTAACTACCTTCTGTTAGTCTTACTGTTCTCTATAATTTCCCTTGTTCTTTGTATAGCCATCCTGAAAGGCTGCCGTAATGATTTGATCTATTCTCATTGTATATTGTTCACGGGTTATTATTTCTTGGTTTGAACTTCTATAATGGATTATTGTAATGGTAATTCTTAATGTTGTATCTTTGTATTTTAGCCTTGGAGGAATTGGATTCATAACATTACTCCCTCTCCTGACCTTGCCCTCAAGGTCACAATTATAATTGCTTTCTATGATTCCTCAATATATACCTCATGATCATCAATTGATAGCCTTCCCTTCCGGATTACTAGATCCGATTATTTCTTTTTTGTTACTTAATTGGATGGCTCTTCTTGATGTAGATGTAGGAACCTATCCCTTGTTGTAGTATTGCTTCGACCTCTGTATTACCCTTGTAATGTGGCAGTATGGTTGACTGTACTCATTGGGAATTCTTTGTGACCATTTATATGAAATTGGGAAGCTTGCTGTGCCTCAAACTTTACTTATAACTCTGGCATTTCTTATTTGCACTATGTCTGATGGGAATTTATGGATTTGGCTATATCTGAATTATAATTCTAGGCTAAGTCAAAGGTCAGAATTATTGAGAACTTATTTAGACTATTCTATAATTAGACAATTATGTCCTCTCTTAACACATTGAATGGTTGATACATGAAGCTTGTTGTTAATATGTCTTCTTGTACCCATTGGTTGTGGGGCTGATTATCATGTTGCAGTTGCTGGTCATCATTGCTATGCAAATAACTTGGACTTACAGATATGCCCTCTATGGTACTTCTCATCACAATTGAAGCATAAGCCTCTTCTTTTTTTGTCTTCTATTTGAGTTGCTGTTAAATTCTGAATGGATATTTGTTGTTTATGTTGACTGTGTTGAGTGGCATTTGTGGGAGGCTGTAGTAAGGTAGTTGGAGCACTCTGATCTTGCTGTTTAATTATTGAAGTGTGCTAATTTTTGCTTTTCTATGCATATCTGTTTTATCAGACAATCTGTCTTCCATTAGCTTGGCTAATAGAAATGCCTGTTGCAAGGAAGAAGGCTGTAGGGCTCTTATTTCCCTTTTAATTTCTGGTCTAAGCCCTGATTCAAAGCAGCTTTGTAGTAATTCATGTGGAATGTCTGAAATTTGGTTAGCTAGTTTTTCAAATTCATTGTAAAAATGTTGCACTGTGATTTGCTGTTGAAGTTTAGGTAATTCTCCTCTTAAATCTGTGTAGAGGGAAGGGCCAAATCTTTGCATTATTTGTTCTTTGAAGGTGGAATACAATTGCTTATTTACTTGCATTCATTGATTGCTCAAGCGAGTCCATCCATGTATATTGAGGATATTAAAATTTGATCCTCTGAGGAGTTATAATACTGAAAAAACTATTTTGCTTTAAAGAGCCATCCTCTAGGGTCTTCTCCATTAAATCTGGGCATATCTATTTTAAGAGGCACTAACATGGGTGTGTTTGTATGTGGTCTGTTTGGAGAATAGGATTCTGAATGGGATGCATCACATACCTGGATTTGAGGTTATTTTTCCAATCTATTTTCTATTGCAATCAATCTTTTTGATATTTCAGTCAATGCCATAGTGACTGAGGTCATTTGCTCTTCTGTTTTGTTTAATCTAGTAACACATTCATCTAGGGTTTTGGATGTGTATCTTGTGCCTTCTGCCATATTTTTTGATTGAGGATGTAGTAATCAACAAGAGCACCAATGATACGAAGTGATTTCTGAAATTAAGTGAGGCTTGAGTGAATAATTCTGTTCTACTTTACTTTGGGTCCGACTTGTGTTTGATTTCCCTGGATTTGGTTTGATCCGGGCTTGAGTGGTTTAATTGAGTTGGCTCCAGTGAACTGAACCCGGGAGTTGAGAGAGTTGGGAGGGTTTTGGTTACGTGTTGGATTTAGCACCTTTTTACTCAGCCGTTGGATCTAGTCACTTGGATTGAGTGCTTCTTGAATGGCTCCTTGAACCGTCGGATTGCCTTTGTTTCTTATCTACCCTTTGATCTGATCTTTGATCAAGCGGTTCTGAGTTCCCGTGAAGTTAGTGGATTACACCTGTTGATTTCTACGCAGCTTGATCTTTGGAATTGATCTGATCCATTGGTATTATCTTAAGTGGCTGTTTCTTGACCGTGGATGATATTTCTTGATGTAACTTACCTTAATTACATTCTTGGTGTTTCATTTGGTTTTGACTTCGGCCGTCACCCGAGAAGAAATAGGGTTACGGGGATCGGAGGAGAAACCTGGTGAAGGATGGTGGTTTAGGTGAGGTAAACCTAGAAGAAGAGGCGCAGGAGGAAAAGAGGAAGAAGAAGCCTGAAGAAGATAAGTTCCTTTCTTAAAATCTTGATTATCCTTTTTGTTTGGCTTTTGATCTCTATTCATACCTTTTTTTGCAAGATCTCCGCCTTCTAGTCTTTTTGTAACTACTTTCTGTTATATTCTATTAGGGTTCTCATTTCTGTTGTTTCTTGGAACATCAGTTAGTTGAGGTGTCGAGCTATCTATTATTTACTCTTCTTCTTGATTTCTTGAATTTAATTTTTTGTTCCTCTTACATTGGCGTTAAATCTATGGTTCTTTACATTCCGTGGGATTAGTTTGATTTAGATTCAAGCACTGTCGTTGGTTGTAACTACCTTAGTCTTCTTGTTCTCAGAATTTCCCTTGTTCTTCTTATAGTCATCCCGAAGGTCTGTAATGATTTGATCTATTCTCTGTTGTATATTGTTCCTGGGTTGTTATTTACTGGCTGTTCTGAACTTCTGTAATGGATTATTGTAATGGTAATTCTTAATGTTGTATGCTGTATTTTGGCCTTGGAGGAATTGGATTCATAACAAACTTATTTTGACTTCTTTTTTCTTGTGGTTATGTGCTTTGATCTGATTATGGAAAGCTTGCTAAGCCATTTGAATCTACTTTAGTTGGAAAGTTTGCTCTTTGTAGGCAAAATCTAGAAAACATTCACTCTTTCTTTCATAGTCTGAAACTTTCAGGTGCTTTTCTGATTTGGTTTAATTAATCCCCACCACATTTACATTTAGTTAACAAATGATTTGGATTACTCACATATTATTTCTCATCATTCTTATTTTGATTTCAATTGCCAAACGAGGTTGCAGAAATGGACTCCACTATTTGATATTAGGGAAGAATCCCCAATCATTATGGTTTGGATTTCTCTCACTAATATGCAAATTGATTTCATTAATCATCAGTTCCTTTTTGCTGTAGGTGCTTTATTTGGTTGCCCATTGCAAATTGATCAAGAAACGGTTATGAAATCTTGACCTTCTATTCCTAGAATCCTTATTGAATTGGACATTACCCAAAAACACCTCAAAGAAATCTGATTAGGATTTGAAAATTATGGTTATATGCTGAAAGTTGACTTTGAAATTTTTTCTATCTTTTATTCTCATTGTAAAATCCACATGCATGATATTTTTAAATGTTTCATCCTGCATGCTCACTTAAAAAGGAAATTCCTGTTAAGGAAACTATAGTTCCTAACCCTAGGCTGACCACTATTAAATATCAAAAAGTTAATTCAGAAAAAAAGATTCATTGAATGTTCCTAATAAGGTAGTTTTACCTCTTATTTCTTCTATGCAATTGAAGGTTTCTAATGAAAAATAATAATTTCTCTAAACTTTTGAATGATGATTTTTTTCCTCTAAGTCGATCCACGCATCCTTACCAGTTTTGATTGATGAAAATGAAGATTTAATTGAAAATATTAATGGTGATATCAATGTTATGCATCATTTGAATTCAATGGAGAATATGGCTTTGGCTTATCATGATATTTAGTTTTAAAAACCTGACTTTACTTTAGTTCAAGATGATTTAAATTCTTAAAAAGATTTGGTTTTGTCTAATAACTTGGGTATCAAAGAAGAAGGGCTAAAATGTTCACACTTTCCTTCTTAATAAATCTATTTTGGCTCCCTTGCTTGCTATACCCAATGCTCATTTGACTTTAATGAATTTTAATGGCTTGGAAGAAGGAGAACTCACTTCTATGCTGGAAACTCTCCCTAAATATTTGACTAATGTTGCTAAATCCTTCTTGGATCATGATTCCATGGGAAAAGGATATGGTTTCCAAAGTTATCATGCTAAAAAGAAAACAAATGTTAAAAATTCCTCCCAAATTGTCCAAAACACTAGATCTACTGCAACCTCCCTCTCCTCCCTAAGTTAACCTTTTCTTAACCCCTTTTTATTCCTTATGTTTAATTTTCTTATTTAGAATGTTAGAGGGATCGATCCCTCTATTTGTAACCATATTAAAAAAAATTTTATGTATTGATAATATTTGTTACTTATTATTTTGGAGCCTTTTATTCATGCAAACAAAATTAACCATGTTGATAGAATGATCGCTTTCAATAAATTTTCTCTAATGTTAGTAATAAAACTTGGTATTTTTTGGAATAATTTTGTGGAGGTTTCTATTCTGATGATTTCAACAAGTTGTCAATGCTAAAATATCTTATGGTGACAATTTTGCATTGGGCTCTTTTGTTTATGCATCTTGTAATATATATGGTAGAAATCTTCTTTGGGAAAATTTAAGGAATTTGGCTACCTCTTTTAGTAAATATTGGTTTTTTGGTAGGGATTTCAATAATATTTTATTATCTTCTACACAAAGTGGTGGTTTCTCTCTTAATATTCATTCCATGGAAGAATTTTCCAATATGATCCCTCATTGTAATTTGATTGATATTGGCTTTAAGGGTTCAAATTTTACTTGGCAAAACTCTATACTTTGGCAAAGGATTGGCCAGATTCTTTTTAATACTCATTGATTTACTCAATGGTCTATTACTTCTATCGATCATTTTGAATTTCAGAACATGTGGATTCAACATATTGATTTCTTTAATTCCATAGCTAAAAATTGGAAAGCTCCCTTACATCCTAACAATTTGATTACAGGGATGATTGGTTTAAGCTTAAAAGGATTAAACAAAATTTAGGTTGGTGGAACAAGCATTATTTTAAAAACCATTTTGCTAATATCAAAGAAATGGAAAAATTGGTTTGTGATCTTGAAGTCTCTATTAAGTCTGATCTTACTAAGATTAAGGACTTGAATGGGGTGAAAGATAAACTTATTAATTTTCAAAATATGGAAGAGACTTATTGGCACCAAAAAGCTACTAGCAAACATATTGTGGATGGTGAAAGAAATACTAGATATTTCAATTCTTTAGTTAATAAAATGAGAGCTTTAAATAATATTCAAAAAATTAATGATGATAATGGAGAATGGATTACGGAGAATAATGATATTAAGGATTCGCCCATTAATTTCTCTAGAAATATACTTAATAAGAGTTTCTCTTATGAAGTTATCTCTAAATCACACTTGATTCCTTCTATTATAACCAATAATGACAATGATTTGCTTACTATTGTACCTAATGAAGAGGAAATTTTAAAGTTCTTAATAGCATGAACATAGATTCTCTTATGTCCGAGGGTTTCACTACTTTTTTTTCAAAAATGCGGTCTATTATTAAAAATGATTTGGTTTAGGCAATGGTTGATTTTTCTAATGGTAATCCTTTTCCTAGATATTTTTCTAGCACTTTTATTGTTCTCATGCCATAGAAAGATAATCCAGACTATTGGAGTGATTTTAGACCTATTAGTCTTTGCACCTTCTATAATAAGCTGATTTCCAAATTTCTAACCAATAGGCTCAGTCCTTTAATTCATAGGATTATCTCTCTAAACCAAATTGGTTTTGTTAGAGATAGATCTATTTTTGATAATATTTTGCTTGCTCACCAATTAATTCATGATTTAGATGCTAAGATTAGAGGTGGCAACATTCTATTCAAATTAGATATTACCAAAGCTTTTGACAATATATCTTGGAATTTCTTTATCCATATTCTGAATTTATTTGGGTTTACTAATAAATTTATCTTTCTTATTAAAAATTGTATTAATAATGCTTGGTTTTCTATTTTTTTTAATGGGGATGCCTTGGGCTTTTTTCCTTCTTCCCATGGCCAATGATCCTCTATCTCTACATTATTTATTATTATTGATGAGTACTTATCTAAGAGCATCAAAGATCTATTCTTAATAATCCTAGTATGTATTATAGAACTCTTGGTGGTCTTCTTGTTTCATTTAAGCTTTGGAGATGATTTCATTATTTTTGCAATGCTTCTATTCATCATATCAAGAATCTCAAGATTTTTTTAAATAAATTTGGTAGAGAAAGTGGTATATCTATCAATGATAAAAAAAGTTGTTTTATTACTTCTTCAAGCATCAGCAATAACAAAATTAATCAAATCCTACATATTACTAACTTTAAACATCTACACCTTCCTCTTTAGTACTTGGCTGCTCCTCTTTTTAAAGGTCCGATCCCATTTTTTGATGAGTTAATTCAAACAATTTTAAATAAAATTTCTATTTGGGAATTTCATTTACTTTCCTTTGGTGGTTGGCTCACTATTCTTAAAAGCACTCTCAATTCAGTGCCTCTTTATTTGATTCAAACTATTATCCCCGCTAATGCTACTCTTATCAGAATTGATGGCTTGTTTAATAAATATTTTTTTGGATCCAATAATTCTACTAAAAAATGCATTGGACTTCCTAGTGTAAATGTTATGGTCCCTTGGGTGAAGGTGGTCTATTGCAAACCGAAGCTATTATTGTCTTCTCTCATAAGCTCTAGTGGAATTTTAGAAAGAATGAATTTTGGGCTAATTTTGTGATGAAAAAAATTACCAAGGTAAACACCCTCTTATTTGTGCTTATAAAGTTGGTGACTCTCTAGTTTGGAAATGGCCTTGCTCCATTAAATGGGTTGTTGAACCCTTAATATCTTGGGGTATTCATTCAGGTTCTTCTTTTGTTTGGAAAGACAATTGGATTGATAATGGCTCTATTGACTCCCTTGTATTTACACACTCTACTGCAGCTATCAAATTTAACTCTTTCTAGCATATTAACACTTGGAACAAAAATAAACTAGAGAATTATATCCTTATTTCTCTTTTAAATAACTTTAGAAATATCCCCATTTTCTCTAATAAACCTGACCAAATTCTCTTTAAGCTTTCTTACAATGGTGATTTTATTCTTAAAGAGGTTTGGAATTTTACTAGAGATAAGCAAAACTCCGCTAACATTTTCAATAAACTTTGGAACAATATCATTCCCATTTCTTATTCAATTTTAGCTTGGAGGATTTTGAATAACTTAATTCTTGTGGGCTCTTGGTTCTAGAATAAAGGGTTTTATTTTCTTTCAAAGGTCCATTGTTACTTTCATATTGAAAAAGTTAATCATGTTTTTGTCAATGGTGCTATTGCTTCAAAATTATGGTTATGGTATGATGATTTATTTAATACTAACAACTGTCATGGCTCTCATTCCATATATCAACTTCTTGAAGTCTTTTTCCATAAAATTGTGAAAGGCCATATCAAAGTTCTATTTGTTATAACCCTTATTTGGGTCATCTAGATGGATAAAAAAGATGCTTAATATCATGGTATTCCTATGATCCATAAAAGGATCTAGCAACCAAAGAAAAAAATTCATGCTCTATTTTATGCCAATCTTATTTGTAACATTCATTTTAGAGGCTATAAATTTATGGCTAAAAATTGGCTATCATTTTGCCTGATGTTGACTGTTATTAGAGAGTTATGATTATCCATTAGATCAAACCCAAAGAAAATTTGATTAAAGTGAATACTGATGGTTATATTTCTTCCAAAAAATATGGCTGTGGTGGTATTCTTAGGGATTCTAAAGGTATTATCATTTGTGCTTTTGCGTATCCTCTCAAAGCTTGTTCTGTTATCTATGCTAAGCTTATGGTTATCAATAAAGCTACTGAAATTTCTTTAAATAAAGGTTTACTCATCATCTAGATTGAAGTTGATGTGCTCTTGCTTCTCGACATGCTAAAATTTAATAGAATAGGAAATGCTGATTTTTTTTATTTTCTAAATCATACTAAAAATCTTCTTTCTCAAGTATCTTAGAAAATTTTCCATATCCTTGAAGGTAATGCTTGTCCGATTTCTTGGATACTAGGTGCCAACTTAACTATTTTCACTTTAGTTGACAATCAAAATTTTCTAAACTTTTAAGTGGTTTTCAATAACTGGATAACATTGGATTACCTTTGTCAAATTATAATTTTTTTGGCTTGGTTTTTTTTTTGGTTTTGATGATCCATTGCTTTTGGTTCCCCTTTGTTAAAACCTCTTTGGGTTGTGGCCATTTGCTTATTTTCACTCTTAAGCCTATGCAGGGTTTCATTTTTGAGCTCTTGATTTTGGGTTGGCCTAGTGGTTGCTATCTAGTGGTTCCTATTTTTTTTGCCTATGTTGTGTTGGTTTTTTCGGTCTGGTGGTTGTTGCTTGCATGGTTGGGTGATTATTATTGCTTGGTTATTTTGGTGACCTTCATTTTGGTGGATTTGCCTACTATTTTGTATGGGTTATCTCTGGACTAGTTTTTTCCTTAATTGAGTTGGATTTTCTGCTCCTATGGTGGTTAGCTGGTTGGCTTTGTTGGCTGGCTAGGTTGGTTGGCTGGGTGGCTGAGTTGGCTGGTTTATTGGCTTCTATTGGTGGTTAATTAGAGGGGCTGTTGGTAGTCCAATTTTGGAATGGATTTGGCAAGGTGGAGGTTATTTGTTGACTGTTATTTCTTCTTTTTTGTGGATTGGGTTTAGGTGGTCAGTTTTACTGGTTTAGGTTTATTTCTTTTGGTTGTTGTTTCAGCCAATTCCTATAATTGTCTTCCTTTCTTGGCTACAGCTGCTTTTGTTTTTGTTGTTATTTTGGGTTGGTAGGTTGAAGGTTGTTTATTGGCTATTATTTTACTTTGGGATCTAGTGACTTGGTTTGGTTTATTGGTGCCTAACTTGGCTGTGGTTATGATGCTTGCACTCATTAAAATTTCTCCTACTTTTTGTTGTTGGCTTTTGTGGTGTTCCTATTATATTATTGTTGCTCCTGATGAATGGATTTTAGTCTGTCTTACTATTCTTTGCTCCATTTTATTTTTGGTTGGCTATTCACCTCACCTAGATTAGAAATTCTACTTCTTTGGTTGGGTTTGGTGAATGCTGTTGTTTGCATCTACCCTTTCCCTGTTGCCTTGGGTGGTTTTGGTATGATGGATGTTGTTGGTCTTTCACGATTTTAATTTACTATGATGGTTGGTTGGGAGGACATCTGGTGGTTGGTTGGCTATTTTGGCTAGGTTTGTTAGATGGGTGGCTATTTTGGCCTTTCTTTCCTGCTTTGTTAGTGACATGCTGGTTTGCCTACTCCCGCTATGGTTCTTCTCTTTTGGCTATTGCTGCTTCCCTTTTTCTTGTTTGGCTGATAGCCTTGTTGCTTTTCCTATTTTCTTGTTGAGGACATGAGCTCTTGTGTTTTTTTCTTTTTAGTCTAGGTTTTTTTTTTTTGGTTTGTGTTAAGGTCATGATGCTTGCTCTATGTTGTTGTTCCTCTTTGGTGGTGGCTTTGGTGGTGTTCCTCTTACTACAATCTGATGGTTGGTTGATTTTACTTATTGGGCTTATTTGTTTTGGTGGCTTTGTGGTTGGCTATTATGTCTGCTTAAGAGTTTGTACCTTGGGATGATGGACTTGGGATGATGGGCTACAGAGGTATCTGGAATGATGGAGATGTTTCTACTCTAACTTCTTTTGGGTAGCACTATATGTATTTGTAACCCTTCTTCTAAGTTTGGATGCTTAGATATAGTGTTGCTTCTTGAGATGATTGTGACCCTAAGCCTTTTCTTTACGCTCTTTTTTTGCTCATACTCTTTATGCTTGCTTAATTGTAGTCATCCTTTCATTAATATGTTGTAGATTTCTTTTATAGGTTGGGAGAATCTGATGGATCTAGGTATATCAAAAGGACCAAGTGAATGTTGATATTGCACACATGGATCTATTATTGTTGATTTGGTTTTCTTTTGCTATTATTATTTTTTCTTCTTATATTATTGTAATAGTTAGGGGTTCATCTCTTTAGGCTATTGTAGCTCTTTGAGCATTAGTTTAGAGATTTAACCCTTTAAAGACTTTGTACTTTTCTTTGTGGCAATAAAATTCCCTAATTTAAGAGAAGAAGAACCTAAACCCTAAGAATGGTCAACCTTGACAGGAATATCACCCAACCAAGCTCAATATAGATCAACATTGGAGGAGAAGGAGGAGGTGACAGCTGAGGTCTTGGTGGATATGGAGATGGAGGTAATGGTTATGGAGGTGGAAGGAGCAACGGAGGTTACAATGGCGATGAAGGGAGAGATCGAGGATATGATGGTGGATCTGCTACTGAGAGGCCGGATAGAGATGGAAACCAGAGAAATTGAAAAATGGATGATCGATGTGTTGCTTATGGAAGCTGTCTTACAATAAAGATGGTTCTAGTTATCTAAGGTTTTTAACTTGCTCTGCGTATGCTCATTTTTTATCTATGTCATCGCTTGTGTCTTAGAAAACTTGGTGTGTTACTTGGTTGATGAAATCAAAAAGAAGAAATGTTGAATCTAAACTTTTTTCTATTAAAACCAAAACCTTAAACCCTAAACTAAAACCTAAACTAGACCTTAAACCTAAACCCTAAGCCCTAAAAAATAAATAAATAAAAAAAAAAAAAAAAAATATATATATATAGCCCAAAGCCCTCAATAACCATAACCCTAAACTAAAAAAAACCTAAAAAAGCTAAAAAACCTATACCTACATTAAATTAAATAAAATAAGAACCTAAACTAAACTAAAATAAAAAAAATAAAAAAAAATAAAACCTAAACTAAAAGAAAACCTAAACTAAAATAAATAAAATAAAAAATGTAAATTTAACTAATCAATAAAAACATAAATAAAATAAAAACTAAACCTTAAATAAAAATAAAATAAACCTAAAATAAAATAAAATTAAAACTAAATAAAAACCCAAACCTAAAAAATAAACCTAAAAATAAAAATGAAAAATAAATAAAAATGAAGCTAAACCCTAAACTTACAAAAAACTAAACCTAAAATAAAAATAAAATAAACAGAAACCTAAACTAAAATAAACAAAACAAAAATAAATAAAACCTAAACCTACACCTAAAATAAACTAAACCTAAACCTAAACCCTAAATAAAATAAAATAAACTAAAATTAAACCTAAACCTAAACTAAAAAGTGAAACCAAAAAATAACCTATAATAAAAACATAAAACCTAAACCTTAAAAAATAAAATAATAACTAAACCTACACCTAAACTAAAAAATAAAACTTAAACCTCAAAAATATAATAAAAATAAAACTAATAAACTAAACCTTCACTAAAAATAAACTAAAAATAAAAAAACCTAAATTAAAATAAATAAATAAAAAATAAATAAACTAATCTAAATAAAAATAAAAAATAAAATAAATTAAAATAAATAAAAAATAATCTAAATAAACTAAATAAACTTAAACCTACCAGTTTACTTAATTTAAAAAAAATTTAAAAAAATACCTAACCCTAAATCCTGAACCCTAAACCTACAACCCTACCCTAAACCCTAAACCTTAAAACCCTAAACCTTAATCCCTAAACCCTAAACCCTAAATTCTAAACCCTAAACCCTAAAGCCTAAAACCTAAAAATCTACACCTAACCTTAAACCATAAGCCCCAAACCATAAACCCTAAATCATACTTGATAAATTTTAAAGCATACTTGAGAGAGGAGTGTTCTGGTATGATTAAGAAGATAGAATAAATCTACATTCCCCATCTTAGTGGAAGTCAGCATGTCAATGAGTAAAAGAGCATGAACTTCTATCTAAATATTGAAGAAACCTTTTTGCAAAAAAATGTCAATAGCATTGTTCACAACCATTAATTTAGCATAGATAATAGAATAAGCTTTAAGAGTATAAGAAAATAAAAAAAATGACATTACCAAAAATCCCTAAAAATACCACCACAATCAAATGTATTCGAGAAATAGAGCCATCAATATTAATTTTAATAATATTATTATGTTTTATCCAACATATAATATTATTTTCTTTATAGAAGGTGATCAGTGTGTAAAGACCAATTTTTGGGCCACCAATTTGCAACCTCTAAAATGAGTGTTACTAATTAAATTTGCATTAAATAATGCATGATTTTTTTTTCTTTAGTTCTAGCAATAATCTTTTTTTTTGATGGAATACCATGATATTTAGCATCATTTCTATCCATCCATATGAACTAAATAAGGTAATGGCAATTAAAACTTTGATATGACCTTTCATAGTTTTGTGGAAACAAGCTAAAGAATTTGACATAAAAGAAAAAGCCATGGAAATGGGTATTAAAAGATCATACCAAACCCATAATTTAAACAATAGCACCATTGACAAAACATGATTAACATTTTTAATATGAAAACAACAATAACATTTGGAAGGAAAATGAAATCCTTTATCCTAGAAAGGAATCAACATGAATGAAGTTTTTATTATTCTCCAAGTAAGGACAGAATAAGAGATAAGGATGATATTATTCCAAAGTTTAATAAATACATTTGAAGAAATATGAGTGTCTCTAATATAATTGCTTTAAAATAAAATCAACATTATAAGACAACTTAATAAGAATTTGATCGCTTGTTGGAAAAGATAGAATATCATTGAATTTATCAAAAAGAGATATGAATAAATTGGCTAAGTTTTATATCATTCCACTTGTTATTAAGCCAAAATGAGTTGACTTTAGTAGTAGTAGAATGGGTTGATAAAAAGAATCAAGAACCACCACCAATCTAGTTATCTTGTCGAAAGGAAGAAGATCCCAAATTTGTACCCCAAGATATCAAGGATTCAACCTCCCATTTAATGAAGCAAATCCTTTTCCAAACTGGGGAGTCACCAACTTTATAAGTACATATTAAGGGTGCTTACCTTGGTAGTATTTAACTATCATAAAATTAGCCCAGAGGCTATCTTTTATTAAAAATTCCACCAGCATTCATTGGAGAAGGCAGTAATATCTTCACCAATAGGTTTGCAAACAAGTGCACTTTCACCCAGAGGACCACAACATTTATGCCAAGTATTCTAATGCATCCTTTAACCAATTATTAGCTAGAAAAATTTATTAAGGAGTTGATCAATTCTATTTAAGATAGAATTAGTAGGGATAATGGTTTGAATAAGATATAAAGGCATCAATTAAGAGTACTCTAAGCAAAGTAAGGCCACCAAAAGAGAGTAAGTGAAATTCCCACACCAAAATTTTATTAGAAATTTTTGGATAAGCTTTTCAAAAAAGATGGGATCTCTTTGACTTTTGAAGAGGAGCACCCATATATTTAATAGGAGATGCTCGTGTTTAAAGTTAATGATTCTCAAGAAATTGATTTTATTATAAAAAATTTTAGAGGAGGTAATAAAGTATCTCTTGCTTTCATTAATAGAAATACCACTTTCTATCAAAATTATTTAAAAAATTTCTTAAGTCTTTTGATATGATGAAAAGAAGCAAAAAAGATAATGAAATCATCAACAAAGCTAACATGAGAAATAGGATACCACAAGAGTTCTAAATTATATTCTAGGGTTTTGAATAAATCATTTAAACTCCTAGAAGGTATTCCAGTAATAATAAACAAAGAAGGGGACAAAGGATCTCCTTGTCTCAATCCATGAAGAAATGGAAAGAATCCTAAAGCTTCACCATTATGAAAAATTAAAAAGCAGGCATTATTAATTTAGTTTTTAAAAAGGTTAATGAAATTATTAGAGAAACTAAATAAATGCAGGATATTTAAAAGGAAATCCTAAGAGATATAATCAAAGGCTTTAGAAATATCTAATTTAAAAAAGATGTTACCACCTGTAGTTGGAACATCAAAATCATGAATAAGCTCTTGAGCAAGAAGAACGTTATCGAATAGATCTCCTCTAATTTGTTGAGAGAGATAATTTTTTTAAAGTAAAGGACTAAGTCTATTAGTAATAATTTTAGAAATCAATTTATTAAAGAAAGTGTAAAGACTAGAAGTCTAAAATCACTCCAAGAATGGATTATGTTTTATGTATGAGAACAATGGAAGTGCAAGAAAATATTTATGGAGAGGATTACCAAAAAAATCAACAATAACATTGATTAAGTCATGCTTAATAATAGACCAAAAATTTTGAAAAAATTGAGTAGTTTAACCCTCCGCACTAATGAAATCAATGTTCATGCTATTGAGAACTTTACCAATCTCATCTTGAGGCAACCTAGTAAGCTAATGATTATCATCATTAGTAATAATAGATGGGATCAAATGCAAATTAGAAATAACTTCATAAGAGTGGCTTTATTAAGCATATTTCTAAATTGGTTAATAACATAATCTTTAATAACATTAATATCAGTAATCTCCAATATCATTTTCATTTTTTGATATAATTTAAAGCTCACTTTTTATTAAAAAAGCATAAAATACTTGGTATTTCCTCATAATATGTTTACTAGCATCTTTTGACCAATAGGTCTCTTCAATATTCTAATAATTAATAAGTTTATCTTTAGCTTCATTCAAATCTTTAGCTTCATCCAAAAGTTTCATGTTTTTTATATTAGCAAAAAGATTTTTAAAATAATGTATGTTTCAGCAAACCAAATTTTGTTTGAGTTTTTTAAGCTTAAACCATAATCTATTCATACCCCTAATCAAATTATTAGGTGTAAACAATCCAATTAATGGCCACAACTTTAAGAAAATCTAGATCAATATAAATATTTTAAAATCAAAGAGGGTGAGATGTTTAATATTTTATAGTTTTCCTTAACATAAACCAAAAGTGTGGCATGATTAGATAAAGTTTTACTAAAATTTCCAACAGAGGTAAGAGGCCATTAATTAATCCAACGAGAGTTGAAAAGAATTCTTCTAAATGTTTCCAGAGCTTATATATTTGCCAAGTATAATTAGAGCCTTTAAAACCAATGTAAAAAAGATTGGAATCAAGAATCATATTAAAAAATTCTTCCAAATAATGAATATTAGGCAAACCACCTTCTTTTCAAGAATACATAATAATGTTTAAATCACCAACCAACCAAGGTTTGTTAATAGAAAGAGCAATTCTCCCAAAGAACATTTCCACTCTATTGCAAAAGCATAAAATAAAAAGCCCAGCACATAAGAGTCACCAAAAGAAATTTGAGCATTGACAACTTATTGTAGATCATCTAAAATTAATACATTTAAGAAGCTTTTCCAAAAGCACTAAATTTTATTACTGATGTTAGAGAAAAAATTACTAAAGTCAAGCATTTTACTATCATGATTAATTTTATCAGCATGTATAAGAGGTTCAATAACAATAAGTAAAGAGATATTGTTAATTTTAATGAGATTTCTAATAATGATTATGAATACAGGGTACCAATCTAACATTCCAAATAAAATATTAAACATAAAAAAATTGTAAAAGGAAATTAAAGAATAATAATAAAGAGAATGAGAGAAAGAATAACAAATTCTCTTCTAAGAAAAAAAATTGAAACAACACATTATTTATGTGAAGAGGTTCCAGATCTAGTAGATCTGGCAAAAATAGGAGGTTGCATCTTAGAGTTTTTAGTTTTTTTAAGGATAGTTTAGAATTTTTTTTTTTATCAAAAGTGTCACCATTGGATATAGATTGATTAGAAATATTATTAATAGGATAAGGATCGAAGAAAATCTCTAATCACAACTTCCCTCTTGAAATCATTTTGTTGAAAAGTGGGATTAGAATGAAGGTCAATCTTGGAATTACGGGAAGGAGAAGATATTATACCATTCAAAGCACAATTATCAATGTCAAAATCAGTATTTTGCTCAAGAATTTCAATGACATTCAGGTTATCATTTAAATCCTCATTCTCATCAATTAATGCTAGTAAAGAAATAGGAATAGACTCATTAGAGAATGAATCATCATTTTTTTCAACCTCTTTGAATTTGGAATTAGCCATAATAGGCATATTCTCATGTAAAGAAAGGTTGTTGGGCAAACCATCTTTTTCAACATTATTAGTACCTTTTCATGGTCGAATGAGAAGAAAATCAACAATTTTAGGAACATCGAAGATTCCAAGAGTCGACCTAATATCAATATTTAAGTTATTTTAGGCACAAAAATAGTTTTATTAACTTTATTAGAAGCTAATTTTGATTTATGATCATTCAAAATTTTCTTTTAAGATGCGATTGAAGAACAAAACACTCCAAATTATCATGACCATGTATCTTGTAATGGGAACAGAAAACTAAAAATTTTTAAATTTGATCTTTCGTAAATAACCAAACATTTTTGATCCAATCCAAACCTCCTTAGTTTGTTTTTTAGATATGTCAAGTTCATCAAATATACGAGCAACAGAAGGACAAGATCTCACAGTGGTCACCTGATCGATTTGGAGTGGCCGACCAAAAAGAGCCCCGATAATAAATAAAAATTTGTGGGTAAGTTAATGGATTCTTATATTTGGAAGAGCTAACCAGATAGTAATAATAGGTAATTCATCCTTTATATCAGAAAGGGGAGACCACTTCAACAAATGCATTTGACATTTAAGGACAAAATCAGATCGACGCCAAAAAACCTTTGAATAATTTAAATCATTCATAAGTTGAATCGAAATATGTCTTGGATCGATCAAACCAATAGAGAAAGCACTTCAAAGTTTAAGGTTATGAAGAAAGGATCGGATCTTTTCCAAATTTGGCAAGTGCAATGCGAATTTTCCAACCAAAGTAAATTCAAAAGGTTTTGTAAGCTTTTTGACATCATGATCCAAACACATGATTGTAGGCATACCTCGAAAAGAAGTCAAAATAATATTCACCGAGTCAGATATGGTAGAGATCTTACTAGAAAGTGCATCCTTAAAGTGTTTAATAGCAGGTATGGCATTAGGTTTTAGAATCCCAAAGATTAGTAGTTGGATCATCCAAATTGGGAGATGTAATCCGTGGTGACAAGCAGCCATATTCAGAAGAGACACATCACGTGAGCGGCCATATATTTAAAAGGGTCCATAAAATGGTCGATAATGATGAAGGTTCCACCAAAATGTGGACAACCGATGAAGGGAAAGATAAAATCCACAAAGAATGGAGAACCAGATTACTAAGGGTTTGAGTAGGTGGTTTAGAGTTTAGGTTTATTTAGGTTTGGGTAGGTTTAGGTTGTTTAGGTTTAGTTTGTTTAGGGTTTAGGGTTGGTAGTGTTTAAGTTTTTTTGATTTAGAGTAGTTTACATTAGTTTAGGTTGGTTTAGTTTAGGTTTGGTTTAGTTTGAAAGGTTAGGGTAGAGTTTAGTTTAGATTTAGTTTATTATTTGGTTTGGTGGGGTTTGGGTATTATTAGTTTGGGTTTAGGGTTTGGGTATTTAGTGGCTTCAGTTTAGAGTTTTGTAGGATTACTCAGGGTTTAGGTTTGAGTTTTAGGTAGGTCAGGGTGGGATTAGGGATGGGGTCAGGTTTGTGGTTGGAGGGTTTAAGGAGGGTTTGGGTTTGGTGGGGAGTTAGGTCAGGTAGGGTCAGGGTCAGTAGGGTGGATGGTATGGTTTAGGGTTTAGGGTTTAGGGTTTGTAGTTTAGACTTAGGGATGATTTAGTGGTTTAGGGTTAGTAAAGTTTTAAATTTAGTAACAGGTTTGGTATTTAGTTTATTTTATATTAATTTATTTTATTTATTTAGTTTAGTTTATTTATTTTAATTTATGTTTATTTTAATTATCTTAGGTTTAGGTTTATGTTTATGTTTATTTTTTAGTTTAGTTTTATTTTATTTTATTTTAGGTTTATGTACACTTTAATTTTAGAATTAGTTTAGGTTTTATTTTATTTTTCTAGGTTTAGGTTTTAGGTTATTATTTTAGGTTTTATTTTTAGGTTTATTTTAGTTTATTTTATTTTATTTTTATGGTTTATGTTTAGTTTATTTAAGGTTTTATTTATTTTAGTTTAGTTTATTTTGATTTAGGTTTAGGTTTATTTTATTTTGTTTATTTTATTTTTATTTTAGGTTTAGGTTTTTTTAGTTTAGGGTTTAGGTTTTAGTTTTTATTTATTTTTAGGTTTTTTTTAGTTTTTATTTTATTTAATTTTTTGTTTATTTGGTTTTTATTTTATTTAGGTTTTTATTAGTTTATTTTTTTATTTTTATGTTTAGGTTTAGGTTTCTATTTATGTTTTTATTTTATTATATTTCATTATTTTATTTAGGTTTAAGTTTTTTTATATATTTTTTTTAGGTTTATTTAATTTAGGTTTAGATTTTAGGTTTTAGTGAAGGTTTAAGGTTTTTTGGGTTTAGTTTAGGGTTTAGTGTTTAGGGAAGGACTAGGGACCAAGGTTTAGCTTTAGTGTTTTAGGCTGGATTTAGGGTTTTAGGGTTTTGGGTTTAGGGTTATCTTAAGGTTTAGAGTTTTTTAAAAAATTAATTAAACTAATAGGTTTAGGTTTTTTTAATTTAGCATATTTTACATTTTTATTTTTATTTATGTTTATTTCTAATTTTTATTTAGTTTTGTTTTATTTAAGTTTAGTTTTTTTATTTAGTTTATTTTAGGTTTAGGTTTAGTTTATTTTAGTTGAGTTTTATTTTATTTTATTTCTTAGGTTTAAATTTTATTATTTATTTCTAGGTAGGTTTAGGTTTTATTTTATTTTCAGGTTTATATTTGAGTTTTTTTATTTTAGGTTTATTTTTAGTTTTAATTTTAGTTTAAATTTTATTTATTTTAGTTTATTTTATTATTTAATTTAGTATGAGGTTTAGGTTTAGCTTTTATTTATTTTAGTTTATGTAGGTTTATTTAATTTAATTATTTCATTTTTATTAGGTTTAGTTTTTATTATGTTATGTTCATTAGTTTAGGTCAGGTTTAAGGTTAGTAGGCTTTGGATCTAAGTATGGATTAGGCTTTGGGAGGTTTTGGGAAGTTCATGATAGGGTTTAGTTGGGATGGGTTTAGGGCCCAGGCCTGGGCCCAGTGAGTTTGCTTGGCTCAGTTTAGGGTAGGGTTTAGGATTTTGGAAGAGGGTTATGCTTAGGGCCCAGGGGGCCTGGAGTTAGTTTAGGGTTTAAGGTTGAGTGGCTTAGTGGTTTTAGGTTTGGTGTATTTATCCTTTTATGATTTAGTGTCAGGTTTAGGGTAGCATTTAGGTTTTGTTTAAATTAAGCAAAACAAGTAGGTTTAGTTTTATTTAGTTTATTTTATATTTTTTATTTAATTTTATTTTTTTTATTTAGTTTAGTTTATTTATTTTAATTTAGGTATTTCATTTAGTTTATCTTTTAAGTTTAGGTTTAGGTTTAGGTTTTTGTTTATTTATTAGTTTAGTTTTGTTTTTATTTTATTTTTGAGGTTTGGGTATACTTTTTAATTTTAGGTTTAGGTTTAGATTTTATTTTATTTTTTTTAGGTTTAGGTTTTAGGTTTTTATTTTAGGTTCATTTTTAGGTTTTATTTTTAGTTTTAATAGTTTATTTTATTTTATTTTATTTTATTTTATGGTTTTTAGGTTTAGTTTATTTTTGGTTTTATTTATTTTAGTTTAGTTTATTTTAGTCAGGTTTAGGTTTATTTTTTGGTTTATTTTATTTTTTATTTTAGGTTTAGGTTTTTTTTTGTTTTAGGTTTAGGTTTTATTTTTATTTATTTTAGGTTTATTTTTAGGTTTTGATTTTAATTAGTTTTTATTTTATTTTATTTTGGTTTATTTGGTTTTATTTTATTTAGGTTTTTTATTTTTGTTTTTTAAGTTTAGTTTGTATTTATTTATTTTATTTTAGTCATTTATATTAGTTTATTTTTTTTATTTTTTAGGTTTAGGTTTAGGTTTTTTTAAGTTTTTTTATTTTATTTTCATTATTTTATTTTAGGATTAAGTTCTTTTATATATTTTATTTTAGGTTTTATTTAATTTAGGTTTAGATTTTTTAGGTTTTAGGTTTAAGGTTTATGGTTTTGGGTTTTTTTAGCTTTAGGATTTAGTTTTTAGGGTCTTGGGTTTAGGTTATCTTAGGTTTAGAGTTATTTTTAAAAAATTAAACTTCAGGTTTAGTTTATTTATTTTAGAATATTTTATTTTATTTTGATTTATGTTTTATTTTTATTATTTAGTTTAGTTTATTTATTTTAGTTTGGTTTTTATTTTAGTTTATTTTTTTTTTAGGTTTTAGGTTAAGGGTTTAGGATTTAGAGAGGGTTTATGGTAGGGAGTTTGGGGTGGTTAGATAGGTTTAGTTTAGTGCCTGGCTCAGGGAGTGGAGGGTATGGTGGGTGGCCGGGTTTGAGTTTAAGGGGCTCAGGGTTGAGTGGGTTTAGTGGAGGAGGGGTTTAGAGGGTTAAAGATTAGGGTGCCAGGGCAGTGGCAGTGGTAGTTATAGTTATGGTTTAGGCCCAGCCAATTTGGTGGTGTGGTAAGATTTAGACTGGTGGGTTTAGATTAGGTTTTTAAATTAAGTAAAGGTTTATATTTATATAGTTTATTTAATTTATTTTTTAGTTCATTTATTATTTTATTATTATTTTATTATTTATTTTATTTAGGTTTATTTATTATTTTAGTTTAGGTTATTCATTTTAGTTTATTTTATAGGTTTATGCAGTGTATTTTTTTTAGTTTAGTTTTATTTTTATTTTATTTTTAGGTTTGGTTTTATTTTTTATTTCTAGGTTTATGTTTAGGTTTATTTTCTATTTTTGTAGGTTTAGGCTTTAGCTTTTTATTTTAGTTTTATTTTTAGTTTTTATTTTTTAGTTTTAGGTTTAGGTTTATTTTTAGTTTATTTTATTTTACTTAGTTTAGGGTTTTGGTTTAGTTTATTTAGTATTTTTATTTTAGTTTAATTTATTTTAGCTTAGGTTTAGGTTTATTTTATTTTTTTATTTTAAGTTTATGTTTATTTTTTAATATTTTAGATTTACTTTTAAGTTTAGGTTTATCTAGTTTTATTTTATTTTATTTTATGTTTTTTATTTTTATTTTATGTTTGTGTATTATTTTAGGGTTAATGTTTTAGTTTGGTTTATGATTTAGGGTTTAGGATTTTAGGGTTTAGGGTTTAATTTGGGTTTAGGTTATTTTAGGGTTTAGGTTTATGTTAGTTTAGGGTTTAAGATTTGGGTTTTAGGATTTAGGTTTAGGATTAGGGTTTTAAGGTTTAGGTTTTGAGTTTTGGGCTAGGTTTAAAGTTTCGAGTTTAGGTTTTCATTTAGGGTTTAGGGTTTAAGATTTTTTTTTTAATAGAGAAGAAATTTAGATTTAACATTTCTTCTTTTTGATTTCATCATCCAAGTAGTAGACATAGTTTTCTAAGATACAAGCGACAACATACATAAAAATTGACCATCATAGAGCAAATCAAATACCCTAGATAACTAGATTCATCTTTAATGTAAAGACACAGTTTCATTAGTAGCAGATCGGATCGTCCTTTCTTCTTCAGTTCCCATCAGACCACCCTCGCCTCATGAGTATTGGGATCCTCCATCATATACCTGATCTATCCCTCTGCCACCACTATGATTTTAACCTCTATCGTACCTCCCACCTCCTTAACTACCATCTCCTTATCCATTAGCACCTTTAAATTCGTCAGCACCTCCAGATCGTCAACCTCCAGATTCTGCCTCCATAACTACCACCCCCATATCCACCATCATATCCACCAGCACTTCTAGTAGGGTTAGGCTGTAAGTTTTAGGGTTATAGTTTAGGGTTTAAGGTATAGTTTTTAGGCTTTAGGGTTTAGGGTTTTTAGGGTTTAGGGTTTAAGGTTTAGGGATTTTAGTTAGTTTAGGTTTAGGGTTTAGAGTTTAGGCTTAGTTTAGTTTAGGTCAGTTGGGATTTAGAGGTTTAGGGTTTGGGGTTATTATGGTTATTTAGTTTAAGGTTTAGAGTTTAGTAGGTTTAGGGTATTAGGATTTTTTATTTATTTGTTTTATTTTTAATCTTTTAAATAAGCAAATCAAAGTTTAGGTTTATTTATTTTATTTTTTATTTTAGTTTTTTATTTTTTTATTTTTATTTAGGTTCATTTTTTTGTTTCACTTATTTTATTATTTTATGTTTATTTTTTTTAGTTTAGGTATTATTATTTTAGTTTATTTTAAAGTTTAGTTTAGGTTTATGTTTATTTTAAGTTTAGTTTTATTTTATTTTATTTTTTTTTTTATTTTTAGGTTTTATTTTTATTTTAGGTTTAGGTTTAACCTTTATTTTTAGGTTTAGTTTAGGTTTTTTATTTTAGTTTATTTTAGGTTTTATTTTATAGGTTTAGTATTTTAGCTTTTTTATTTTAGTTTAGGTTTTGGTAGGTTTATTTATTTTATTTTTTTTATTTTATTTTATTTTTGGTTTAGTTTTAGTTTACATTTTATGAGTTTTTCAGATTTATTTTATTTTATTTTAAATTAATAATATTTATTTAGGTTTAGTTCTTATTTAATTTTTATTTTTAGTTTATTTTATTTTTTTAGAGGTTTTTATTTTATCTTATTAATTCATTTATTTTATTATTTGGTTTAGTTTAGTTTATTAGGTTTAGTTTAGTTTATTTAGTTTATTTATTTTATTTTTAGGTTATTTTAGTTTAGGTTGGTTTAGTTTGGAGGGTTTTAGTGTTTGGGTTGGAGGTTTAGGTAGTTAGGGTGGGGCTGGTGGGAAGGGAGAGTTAGTTTAGGGGTTAGGAGGAGGTTTAGGGCCCAGGGCCCAGGGTTTAAGGCCCAGGGTTTGGGGTCAGTTTAGCCCAGTCAGGTTAGGTTTAGTAGATTTAGTAGAGTGGCCCATGGGCCTGATTGGGCCCAGGCCTAGCCCAGAGGGCCTTAGATTAGAGGCCTAGTTAAAGGGCCCAGGGTTTAGGTCAGGGTTGGTAGGTCAGTGATTCAGCTCAGCTCAGCCTTGGTAGGTGGTTTAAGCCTTTCCCAGGTTTAGGTAGCTTTAGTTTAGGGCCCAGCCCAGTTTATGGGCCCAGAGATCAGGCCTGGGCTCAGATATAAGGTTTAGTAAGATTTAGTTTAGGGGATGCCTCATTTATTAGGTCAGCCTAGTTTAGATTTAACAGTTTAGGGCCTTAAGTCAGAGGGCCTTTAGGTCAGGGTTTTAGGTTTAAAGATTTAGAGTTTAGCCTGGTTTAGTTTAGGTAAGAGTGGAGGATTTAAGTTTAGGGAGTGGGAGGGTTAAGGAGGGTCAGGTGGTAGGGTAGTTTTAGAATTTAGAGCCTGGGTTTTGGGATGGTAGGGTTTAGTTTGGGTGGGTTAGGTTTTGGGTTTAGGGTTTTAGGGTTTGGGACCATTTTAGGATTTAGGTTTGGGGATGGTAGGGTTTTTTAGTGGGTTTAATGTTGTGTTTAGGTTTATGGTTTTTTTAGGTTTAGGGTTTTGGTTTTAGGTTTAGGGTTTAGGTTTTAGTTTAGGGTTTATGGTTTAAGGTTCTTTTAATAGAGAATCAATATTCAACATTTCTTCTTTTGATTTCACCAACCAGCGCACCAAGTTTTCTAAGACATATGACATAGATAAAAATGATCACGCATAGAGCAAATCAAAACCATAGATAAAAAACTATCTCTACTATAAAGACATAGTTCCATAAGCATTGATCGCCATTCTTCAATTTCTCCAGTTCACATTAGAACCACCACCACCTCTCGAGCAGTGGGATCCGCCATCATATCCCCAATCAATCCCTCCGCAACCACCACGGTTGTAACCTCCATCACTCCTCCAGCCTCCATAACAACCACTGCTCTGACCACCACCTCCATATCCATCAGCACCTCTAAATCTCCCACCACCACAATGATAACGCCACCTTTTCCGCACACCTGATCTAGATTGAGCCTAGTTGACACCGACAAGGTTCTTCCATTATTAAGGTCTAGATTTAGGTTTAGGTTTGGATTATTAGGGGTTTAGATTTATTTTTATTTATTTAGTTTCTTTAGGTTTAGGTTTAGCATTTACGGTTTAGGGTTTATGGTTTATGCTTTAGGGTTTAGGGTTAGCATTTGAGGATTAGGGTTTTGGGTTTGTTAGGGTTTGGGTTTAGGGTTTTAGAGTTAGTTTTAGGGATTAGGGATTAGGTTTAAAGTTTAGAGTAGCTTTATGGTTTGGGTTTAGGGTGGAGGGTTAGGGTTTGTTTAGGGTTTGGGTTAGTGGATATTAGATTTTGTTTGTGGTAGGGCTCAGGGGGTTTGGATTTGAGGATTTAGGGTTTAGGGCCTGGGTTTAGGGTTTAGGATTTAGGGTAGGATAGGTTTCAGGGTGATTAGGTTAGGTTTATTTATTAATTTAGTTAATTTTTATTTTATCAACTTTATTTTTATTTAGTTTATTTTATTTATTTTAGGTTTACATTTTTAGTTTAGGTTTTCTTTAGTTTATTTAGGTTTTGGTAGGTTTAAGTTTATTTTAGTCATTTATTTATATTTATTTTAGGTTTTGGTTTTATTTTTATTTTAGGTTTAGGTTTATGCTTTTTTTAAGTTCATGTTTGTTTTATTTTTGATTATTTTTTTAGGTTTAGTTTTATTTTGGTTTATTTTATTTTATTTAGTTTAGGTTTAGGTTTAGGTTGATGTTTTATTAATTTTAGTTTTATTTATTTTAGTTTAGGTTTAGGTTTATCTTATTTTTATTTTAGGTTTATGTTTTTTAGTTTTTAGGTTTCATTTTTATTACTTTTAGATTTTTTTTAGATTTATTTTAGGATTAGGTTTTTTGTTTTATTTTATTTTATTTTAGGTTTATTGTATGTTTATTATAGGTATAGTTTTATTTTATTTAGCATTTCTTTTAGTTTAGTTTAGGTTTTATTTATTTTATTTTATTATTTTTTATTTTTATTTTATTATCTACGTTTAGGTTTAGGTTTAAGTTTATGTTTTAGTTTAGGTTTTATTTTATTTTATTTTAGTTTAGGTTTTTTATTTATTTTATTTTTAGGTTTTATTTTGAGGTTTAAGTTTTTTATCTTTTAGGGTTTAGGGTTTAGGATTTAGGGTTTGTTTCTTGGGTTTTGGGTAAGGTTGAGGGTCAAGAAAGTTTGTGGTTTAGGTTTAGGTTTAGGGTTTAGTGTGGGTTTAGGGTTTCAAATTTTGGGTTTAGGTTTAGGTTTGGGTTTTAGGTTTAGGGTTTAGGTTTTAGTTTAGGACTTACAATTTTTGGTTAATTATTTTAAGCGAGAACAAATTATTCAACATTTCTTCTTTCGAATTCATCAACCAAGTAACACACTAAGTATTCTACGACAAAAGCAATGTCATTGATAAAAATTGAGCACGCATAGAGCAAATCAAAAAGCCTACATAACTAGAACCATGTCTATTGTAAAGACACAGTTCCATAAGCATCGGATCGTCATTTTTTTCGTCAGCCCCATCAAAACCACCCTGCCTCTTGAGTCGGATCCACCATCATATCCCTGATCTCTCCCTCTGCCACCACCACTGTTGTAACCTTCGTTGCTCCTCCCGCCTCCATACTAACCACCTTTGACCAACACCTCCATATCCACCGGCACCTTTAGATCCCCCACCGCCACAACGATAATTGCCACCTCTGCCTTTGCCTCCACCGCAAGATCTAGACTGAGCCTGGTTGACGGTGATGTTCCTACCATCAAGGTTCTGCCAATTCTTAGGGTTTTTTTAAATGAAAAGTGGGAGAATTTTATTGACAAAAAGAAAGGCATATAAGGTCCTTAAAAGAAATAAATCTTTAAACTACTACTCAAAGAGATACAATTAGCCTAAAGAGATAAAATCCCCAATCTATTACAAGAAAACCAAAGCAAAAGAAAGAAAAGACAAAAACTAAGAAAGAAATAGCACAAAATTCCAAAAAAGGGTAGCTAAAGACATCTATATCCTGAAATTTTTTGAGAGATGCACAAACCACCTACAGCCCCAAAACCAGCCACAAACCTGCAAACAACTTAAGATAGAGAAAATCATCTAGAAATAAGGACAAGCTAAGTACATAAATGAAACAAAATGATAAAAATCATAGATAAGGCTCAGGCTCAGTCACATTCATCTCATGGGCAACAAGATATGTGAGCATCCAAACTTCAAAAGAAGGGTTACAATCACATATGGTGCTACTAGCCAAAAAGATAATAGGGTAAACATCCCAGCCAACATAGTCAACTTACCTCGGTTAAACCAAATAGCCAACAACCAAGAGCTAGCCAAGTTCTAGTATTTATCATCAAGATTAAATAGGTAACTAACTAGCAAAACAATTAGCCAAACTAGAGCAAAGAAATCAACCAAACAAGATAGCAGCCAAGAAATAACCACCATCAAAGCCACCCAAAACAAACAAAGACAAAAGGTAAAGAACCAAAAATTCTGCAGATCCACCAACCAACATCACAATCAGAAGCCACCATCAAGGATACCCACCAAACATATAGGAATCATTAGAAATAGAATGAGTCAAGAACAACAATAGCCACATACAGGTTCATCCCACAGTAGAAAGAAATGACAAGCTAATGGGCCATCCAGCCAACAGGAAAACACCACAAAAAACCTTTAAAAGACCACTAGAAAAGGGGAACAAAAACTAGATGGCAGGTAACAGCTCCAAAAAGAGTAACTCAGCCTAGGAATGAACAAAGCCCATGTCTAGGCTCAACCAATAATCACGATGCTAGATATCCAAAACCAAAAAGCAAAAGGCTGAAAAAACCATAGCCATCAAGCAACCACCAGCCAATAAACCCTCACAAGAAATAAAAGGGGCTAGGGAAAAAGGCAAACAAGCAAGCTCCGAAGCCTGCCAATCACCAAACCATCATAAACCAACATGCAAGAGACCAACAAGAGGAGAGAACCACCAAAACTAGAGGACAACCAATGCTTAATAATACCAACTTGAAACCATCCCAACCTCCATCAGAAGGAGATACCATTCTTAGGGTTTAGGTTTAGGTTTAGGTTTATTAGGTCCTAGGGTTTAAGTTTATTTTTAATTTATTTAGTAACTTTAGGTTTAGGTTTAGGTTTAGGGTTTAGGGGTAGTTAGGTAGGGTTTAGGGTTTAGGGTTTAGGTTTAGTTTATTATTTAGGTTTAGGAATTATGCTGTTTAGGGTGGGTTAGGGTTTATGTTAGTAGGGTTTAGAAGTTTAGGGTTTATGGTTTAGTGTTTAGGGTTTAGGGTTTAAGGTTTATGGGTTTTAAAAAGGCAAACCCGACAGGTTTAGGTTTATTTAGTTTATTTTATTTATTTTAGTTTATTTATTTTTATTTAGGTTTATTTTTATTTTATTTAGTTTAATTAATGTATTATGTTTATTTTATTTTAGTTTATTTTATAAGTTTACGTTGGTTTAGGTTTATTTTAGTTGAGTTTATTTTATTTTATTTTTTAGGTTATTACTTTTTTTAGGTTTAGGTTTAGGTTTATTTATTTATTTTGGTTTAAATTTTAATTTTATATTTAGGTTTATTTTAGGTTTATTTTTAGTTTAAGTTTAGGTTTATTTTAATTTTCTTTAGTTTAGGTTTAGGTTTAAGTTTTATTTATTTTAGTTTGTTTATTTTAGTTTAGGTTTATGTTTATTTTATTTTCTTTATTTTTTTTTTTTGGTTTATGTTTTTATTTTAGGGTTTTATTTTTAAGGTTTATTTTTAGGTTTGGTTTATTTTATTTTATTTTATATTTTCCTAGTTTTATTTTAATTAGGTTTTATTAGAGGTTAATTTTATTTTTAGTTTAGTTTAGGATTTTATTTATTTTATTTTATTTTGGTTTATTTTATTATTTTATTTTAGGTTTTAGGTTTAGGTTTAGGTTTTAGTTTAGGTTTTTTATTAGATTTAGGTTTTTTTTTTATTTTATTTATTTTTTTTGGTTTTATTTAGTTTAGGTTTAGGTTTTAGGTTTTGGGGTTTAGGGTTTAGGGTTTTAGAGGGTTTGGGTTTAGGGATTTTATATGGTTGTAGGTTTTAGGGTTTAAAGATTAGGGATTAGGGTTTAGAGTTTAGGGTTTTAGGGTTTAGGGTATAGGGTTTACATATGTAGGTTTAGGGTTTAGGGTTTCTATTTTTTTTTAACAGAGAACAAATTTAGATGTAACATTTCATCATTTTGATTTCATCAAGCAAGTAACATACCAAGTTATCTAAGACACAAGCGATGACATAGATAAAAAATGAGATCGATGAGCAAATCAAAACCTTAAATAACTAGAAATCCTATGATAAAGATACAATTCATAAGCGTAGATCGGATCAGTTTCCCACTAGTTCCCATCAGAACCACCCCGACCTCTCTAGTAGTGGGATGAACCATCACATCCTCAATTTCTCCCTCTACCACCACCACGGCTGTAACCTCCATCGCTGCTCCCACCTCCATAAACACCACTACTCCAACCATCACCTCCATATTCACCAGCCCCTCTAGATTCCCCACCACCACTGCCATAATCATTGTCTTCGCCTGCGGCTCCACCGCTAGATTTACATTGAGCCTAGTTGACGTGATGTTCTTACCGTGTCTCACATTCTAAGGTTTAGGTTTATTAGGTTTTAGTGATTAGGTTTATTTTTAATTTATTTGTTACTTTAAGTTTTGTTTAATGTTTGGGGTTTAGGGTTTATGGTTGGGTTAGGGTTTAGGATTTAGGGTTTAGGATTTTTGGTTTTATGCTTTTAAGGTTTTAGGTTTAGGGTTCAGTCTTTTGCCTTTAGGGTTTAAGGTTAGTTTAGGGTTTAGGGTTTAGGGTTTTAGAGTTTACGGTTTAGGGTTTAGGGTTTAGTGTTTAGGGAATAGGATTTGGGTTTAGGGTTTAGGGTTTAGGGTTTTAGTTTTGGGGAAGTTAGAATTTTATTACCATAAAAGGAAAAGATATAATCTCCTTAAAAAGGGTAAAGCACTAAAATTATATTGCTCTCAAAGCTACAAGAAACTTAGAGGGCTAAACCCCCATCTAAGTTCACTAGAAAAATATAAGGATAAAGCAGCAAATATTGCACCTAAAAAGCATAAGAGAAAAAGACACTGAGTAAGACTAAAACAAATCCTGAAAATAGTAAAAGGATGAGTCAGCAGCAGTTCATGATTCTTTTGAGGAAGTAAGATAAGAATGATCCACAATAACATCCCTTGGGTTGACTAAGCAATGACCATTCCCTCTGTAAAGTTCTAACCTGTAAAAGAAATCTGCAAAATAGTACAAAGGTAAAAGACATAGCTAAAAAGGATAAGGATAAATAGAGGAAAAAGAGAGAGCTTAGAAAGAGAAGGCTTAGGCTCAATTAGGATCATCTCAAGCACAATATTAATATGAGCATCTAGTCATAAAGAAGCATTACAATATGTAATGCTACCAACAGAGAAGAGGTGAGTAACATCAAAGCCATCATAGCCGATATGATATAAGAAAACATATAGGGCCGATTAGAGTTTTAGATCTCTAACACCATTAAACAAAAAAGCAATTGAACAAAGAACTTAGAAACCACCAAACAAAAAACACAACAAACTAATCACAATAACCTAGAAAGAGGCTAGAACAAAGTCAAAAAATGAACAATAGCCATTAACTAAATACCCATCCAAGCTCTAATCCTGGGAAACCAAAACTAGCCATCAGCATTTTTCCAAACCAATGCTAATTAATAGAGAAACAACCAACAAAACCAAATAGGAGCCCTTAAGCCAAAGTCCCAACAATGAGCTGTCACCAAGCCAAACCAGGGTGAGCAACCATAAATGACTAAATATCTCATAAATGAAACCATCAACTAAAGGAAAAATAAGCTGCATCCAATAAATCATGAGAAGACAAAACCACAAAAGGCCAAAGGCAGATACAACCACCCACTAAAGTCTAATACAAAAGGATCGACATAGGTTCAGAAGTAGGCACCAGAAATTATTGGGTTGAGCTTTTAGTTTTAGGGTTGGTTTAAGTTTAAGGTTTAGGGTTTTGGTTTCTATTTTTTTTTAACGAGAATAAAGATTCAACATTTCATCTTTTCAATTTCATCAACCAAGTAACACACTAAGTTTTGTAAGACACAAGTGGTGACATATGAAAAATGAGCATGCATAGATCAAATCAAAACCCCGGATAACTAGTATTGTCTCTACTATAAAGTCACAGTTCATAAGTAGTAGATCGGATCATTCTTTAGTTTTTCTAGTTCCCATGAACCATGGCCTCTTGAGGAGGATCCACCATCATATCCATCTCTCCCTCCATCATAATCATGGCTATAACCTCCGTCGCTCCTCCCACCTCCATAACCACCACTACTCTGACCACCACCTTCATATCCACCAACAACTCAAGATCCCCCACCACCACTGGGATAACCCCGCCTCGCTTCACCTCCACCGCCATATTTGATCTGTTAATTAATGCTCCTTTCATCAAGGTTTTGCTCATTCTGGGTTTAGGTTTAAGTTTAGGTTTATTAAGTTTGGGTTTATGGTTATATTTTTAATTTATTTGGTTACATTAGGTTTAGGTTTAGGCTTTGGGGTTTAGGGTTTAGGTTTAGGGTTAGGGTTTAGGGTTTAGGGTTTAGAGTTTAAGGTTTAGGTTTTAGGTTTTATGTTTTTTTTAGGATTTAGGGTTAAGGTTTAGTATTTAGGGTTTTATGGGGTTTAGGGTTAAATGCTTGGATTTAAATAAGTTTTTTTTAAATTAAGTTAACTAATAATTTTAGGTTTACTTTATATTTGTTTATTTATTATTATTTTAGTTTACTTATTTTAGCTTTATTTAGTTCTAATTTTTATTTTATTTAGTTTAGTTATTTTTATTATAATTTAGGTTTTTATTTTAATTTATTTTGGTTTAGGTTTAGGTTTATTTTTTCTCTGTTTTATTTTATTTTATTTTTAGGTTTATGTTTAGGATTTTATTTTATTTTTTTTTTAGGTTCAGGTTTTAGGATTTTATTTTTTGTTTTATTTTTTAGTTTTGGTTTAAGTTCATTTTTAGTTTATTTTATTTTATTTAGATTTGGTTTAGGTTTAGATATTGTTTATTTTAGGTTTAGGTTTTATTTATTTTAGTTTAATTTATTTTAGTTTATGTTTAGGTTTATTTTATTTTGTTTATTTTATTTTCTTTTATTTTATTTTTTAGGTTTTCTTTTAGTTTAGGGTTTAGGTTTTATTTTGTATTTATTTTTAGATTTTATTTTGAGGTATATTTTTTAGGTTTAGGTTTTTATTTTATTTTATTTTAAGTATATTTTATTTATGTTTTAAGTTTAGTTTTATATTTTAATTTAGGTTTTTTTATTCTTAGGTATATTTTATTTTATAGTTTAGTTTAAGATTTTATTTGTTTTATTTTAATTTATTTTATTTTTATTTTATTTTATTATTTTATTTTATTTTATTGTTTTTGGTTTAGGTTTTAGTTTAGGTTTTATTTTATTTTATTCTTTTATTTAGGTTTTGGTTTTATTTATTTAATTTTAGGTTTTATTTAGTTTAGGTTTAAGTTTCTAGGTTTTAAGGTTTAGGGTTTTGGTTTAGGTCTTTGGTTTAGGGTTTAGGTTATTTTTAAGAAAACCAATAGGGGAGAATTTTATTGCCACATAAAGGACAAGTTCCTTAAGAGGGAAAATTTTCTTAATCTCGCCAATACATTCACCTAGAGAAAAAAGTCCCTATCTAATACAACAAAGAAAGGAAATAAAAACCTAAGGAAAAGAAATAAAAGACCAAAAAACAACTAAGCAACAACATAGTAAATAGGAGGATCAGTCAAAGCCCACTACTAGAATCAAAAGCATTTTGAGAGTTGCACAATCCACATCCAGGATCTGAAACTTGCAAAGAACCTATAAAAGAATCCTACAAGCTACTAGAAGATGTAATTAGCATAGCTAGAGAAAATCAAGCTTAAGCACATAATAAAGAGCAATATAAGAGAAAATTCAAATAAGGCTTTAGTCACCACCTTCATCTTAAGTGGCAACCACAAATGTGAGCATCCAACTTCAAAAGAAGGGTTACGGTCACATATGGAGCTACCAGCCAAAAGATAATAGGGAAATCATCCCAACCATCATTTCAAATTTACCTTCATGAAGGAAATCCACCAAAGAGTGAAAGTCAACAATTTCTAGTACTTGTTGCCCAACAAATAGAAATATGAACAATAACCTAGTGACTAAAGGTCATTAAGGGAAGTATCAACAAAATGAACACAATAGAAATGAAAAAGCTTCTACTAAGATTTCACCCAGAAAGTAAAGCCACCATGGATAGGAACCAAACCCACTAGTGTCACCAAACTACCACAAGAAACAATACAAAAACAAAATAACAACCAATAACTAGCACTAAGAAACCAAAAATTCCAAAATAGATCGAGAATAAGGCAAACAATAAAGTACCACCTTCAACCTAGACAAGAGAGGCAAGAAATAAAAGGTCAAATATACCTCATTTAGAGCAGGAAGATAGCCATAGGAAAACAAAGACTAGAGAGAGGAAAGAACCCATGAGGAGACCAAAGGGCATCCAGAAAACTCTAAAAAGTCAACACCAAGAGTAGCAGGGAAAATTGCCTAGCCCACCCTACCAACCAAGAGGAAAGAAAAAGGAAATAAAGGCAGCCAAAGAATCCAAAAGCAGTCCAAATCCTCAGCCAAAATAACACTAACAAAGACTCAAGGAAAAATAGTAGCTAATTGAACAAAATAGCCATTATCAACAACTAACAAATAGCCACCACAAAGACAAAAAAAATAAAGAAAACCACCAAAGGCAACCCTACTAGCTAATATCTCGAAGAAAACCAAAAAGGAAAACCAACCAACTAACACAACCAACCAAACCACCCACAAAGCAACCTAGTTAATTAAAGCAACATATGAGCCAACTCAATAAGGAAGCTTCAAAGGGAGGAAATCAACATAGAGAAAGATAGGCATAGTGACAAACCAACAGAAGCCACCAAAAATAATAAAGAAAGAAATGGTAATCACAACGGATAAAAGTGCGTTGGGAGGACCACCCAACCTCCAACAGCCAACCAGAGTGGACAAGAAAATAGACCAAGGCCCCTTCTAGACACCAGGGATAAAAAAACCAGTACCAAAGAGAAAATAGGATACTAACAACCACCGCTAGCACCCTTCTAGCCAAGGTAAAGGGAGAAACCAACAAACAAAAGCCACCAAGCCTAAAATGGATGAAGAGACCAAAACAACCAAAAGCCCTAGCACAAACTCAAGAGTGAAATGATCAACCAAGTAACAAACTAAGTTTTTTACGATAAAAGCAATGACATTGATAAAAAATGAGCACGCATAGAGCAAATCAAAAAGCTTAGATAACTAGAACCATCTCTATTGTAAAGACACAGTTCCATAAGCAGCAGATCGGATCAGTCATTTCTCCAGTTCCCATCAAAACCACCGGCCTCGAGTCGGATCCACCATCATATCCCCGATCTCTCCTCCGCCACCACCACTTGTAACCTTGCTCCTCCCGCCCATACTAACTTACTTTGACCAACACCTCCATATCAACCCGGCACCTCTAGATCCCCCACCGCCACAATGATAATTGCCACCTCTACCTTTGCCTCCACCGCAAGATCTAGATGAGCCTTGAGATGTTCTCGCCATCAAGGTTCTGCCAATTCTTAGGGTATTTTTAAATGAAAAGTGGGAGAATTTTATTGACAAAAAAAAAGGGATATAAGGTCCTTAAAAGATATAAATCTTTAAACTACTACTCAAAGAGCAACAATTAGCCTAAAGAGATAAATCCCCATCCTATTACAAGAAAACCAAAGCAAAAGAAAGAAAAGACAAAAACTAAGAAAGAAATAGCACAAAATTCCAAAAAGGATAGCTAAAGACATCTATATCCTAAAATTTAGAAATGCACAAACCACCCCAAACCACCACAAACCTAAAGAACTTAAGATAGAGAAAATCATCTAGAAATAAGGACAAGCTAAGTACATAAATGAAACAAAATGATAAAAATCATAGATAATGCTCGGCTCGTCACATTCATCTCATGGGCAACAAGATATGTGAGCATCCAAACTTCAAAAGAAGGGTTACAATCACATATGGTGCTACTATAAAAAAAGATAATAGGTAAACATCCCACCAACATAGTCAACTTACTAAACCAAATAGCCAACAACCAAGAGCTAGCCAAGTTCTAGTATTTATCATCAAGATTAAATAGCTAACTAACCAGCAAAATAATCAGCCAAACCAGAGCAAAGAAATCAACCAAACATGACAATAGCCAAGAAATAACCACCATCAAAGCCAACCAAAACAAACAAAGACAAAAGGTAAAGAACCAAAAATTCTGCAGATCCACCAACCAACATCACAACTGCAGCCAGCCACCAAGGACACCCAGCCAAACATATCAGCAGGAATCATTTGAAATAGCAACAGAGTCAAGAACAACAATAGCCACATACAGGTTCATCCCACAATAAAAAGAAATGACAAGCCAATGGGCCATCCAGCCAACAGGAAAACACCACAAAAAAACTTTAAAAGACCACTAAAAGGGGAAAAAAACTAGATGGTGTAATGACAGAGAGTAACTCACCGAATGAACAAAGCCCATGGCCTCAACCAATAATCACGACCCTAGATATCCAAAACCAAAAAGCAAAAGGCTAGAAAATCCATAGCCATCAAGCAACCACCAGCCAATAAACCCTCACAAGAAATAAAAGAGGCTAGGGAAAAGGCAAACAAGCAAGCTCCGAAGCCTGCCAATCACCACACCATCATAAAACCAACATGCAAGAGACCAACAAGAGGAGAGAGCCACCAAAACCAGAGGACAACCAATGCTCAACAATACCAACTTGAAACAATCCCAACCTCCATCAGAAGGAGATACCATTCTTAGGGTTTAAGTTTATTTTTTAATTTATTTAGTAACTTTAGGTTTAGGTTTAAGGTTTAGGGTTTAGGGTTTAGGGCTTAAGGTTAGGGTTTAGGCTTTAGGCTTGTGGGTTTATGGTTTAAGGTTTATTATTTAGGTTTTAGGATTTATGCTTTGGGTTTGGGTTTAGGGTAGGGGTTTAGGTTTAGGGTTTGTGGGTTTAGGTTTAGGGTTTATGGTTTAGTGTTTAGGGTTTAGGATTTAAGGTTTATGGGTTTTTTTAAAATTAAGCAAACATAGGTTTAGTTTATTTAGTTTATTTTATTTATTTTAGTTTATTTTATTCTTTATTTTATTAAGGTTTATTTTTATTTTATTTAGTTTAATTTATGTATTTTTTTATGTTTTTTTATTTTAGTTTATTTTATAAGTTCACGTTTAGGTTTAGGTTTATTTTTAGTTGAGTCTCATTTTTATTTTATTTTTTTTTAGGTTTAGGTATTAATTTTTTTAGGTTTAGTTTAGGTTCTATTTTATTTATTTTAAATTTTAACTTTATATTTTAGGTTTATTTTAGGTTTATTTTTTTAAGTTTAGGTTTATTTTAAATTGTTTAGTTTAGGTTTAGGTTTAGGTATTTGTTTTAGTTTTGTTTATTTTAGTTTAGGTTTATGTTTATTTTATTTTCTTTATTTTTTAATTTTTGGTTTATTTTTCTTATTTTTATTTAGATTTTATTTTAAGGTTTTATTTCAATTTTTTTTATTTTATTTTATTTATATTTTCCTAGTTTTATTTTTTAATTATGCTTTTATTAGTAGGTTATTTTTTTTTTAGTTTAGTTTAGGATTTTATTTATTTTATTTTATTTTGGTTTTATTTTTATTTTATTTTATTTTTAGGTTTTGGTTTAAGTTTAGGTTTTAGTTTAGGTTTTATTTTACTTAGATTTAGGTTTTATTTATTTTCTTTTTTTGGATTTATTTAGTTTAGGTTTAGGTTTTAAGGTTTTTGGGGTTCAGGGTTTAGGGTTTAGAGTTTAGGGTTAGGGTTTAGGGATTAGTATTGCTGATTAGGATTAGGGTGAGTTTAGGGTTTTTTTAGGGTTTAGGTTTACATGTAGGTTTAGGGTTTAGGGTTTTATTATTTTTTTTAACAACAAATTTAGACGTAACATTTCCTCATTTTGATTTCATCAAGCAAGTAACATACCAAGTTATCTAAGACACAAGCGATGACATAGATAGAAAATGAGATCACATAGGGAAAATCAAAAACCCTAAATAATTAGAACCCTGATAAACACACATTCAAGTAGATCGGATCAATCTTCAATTTCTCTAGTTCCCATCATAACCACCTACCTCTAGTAGTGGGATGAACCATCACATCCTCGATTTCTCCCTCTACCACCACCATATGTAACCTCCATCCTGCCTCCATAAACACCATGCCCAACCATCACCTTCATATTCTGACCTCTAGATACCCCACCACCACCGCCATTTTTTTTTCTCCTCAGCTCCACCACTAGATGAGCCTAGTTGACGTGATGTCTTCTCCTCCGCCATTCTAAGGTTTAGGTTTTTAGGTTTTAGTGATTAGGTTTATTTTTTAATTTATTTGGTTACTTTATGTTTAGTTTAATGTTTGGGTTTAGGGTTTATGGTTTGGGTTAGGTTTAGGTTTAGGGTTTAGGATTTTAGGTTTTATGCTTGGGTTTTAGGTTTTAGGTTTTAGGGTTTAGGGTCTAGGGTTCAATCTTTTGCCTTTAGGGTTTAAGGTTAGTTTAGGGTTTAGGGTTTAGGGTTTAGTTTAGGGTTTAAGGTTTAGTGTTTATGGTTTAGGGTTTGGGTTTAAGGTTTAAGGTTTAGGGTTTTAGTTTTGGGGAAGTTAGAATTTTATTACCATAAAAGGAAAAGATATAATATCCTTAAAAGGGGTAAAGCACTAAAATTATATTGCTCTCAAAGCTACAAGAAACTTAGAGAGCTAAACCCCATCTAAGTTCTCTAGAAAAATATAAGGATAAAGCAGCAAATATTGCACCTAAAACCATAAGAGAAAAAGACACGAGTAAGACTAAAACAAATCTAAAAAAATAGTAAAAGGATGAGTCGAAAGTTCATGATTCTTTTGAGAAAGTAAGATAAGCAAGATCCACAATAACATCCCTTGGGTTGACAAGCAATGACCATTCCTCTAAAGTTCTAACTAGAAAAGAAATCGAAAAACACTACAAAGGTAAAAGACATAGCTAAAAAGGGTAAGGACAAATAGAGGAAAAAGAGAGAGCTTAGAAAGAGAAGGCTTAGGCTCAATTAGGATCATCTCAAGGGGCAATATTAATATGAGCATCCACATCATAAAGAAGCATTACAATAATATGTAATGCTACCAACCAGAGAGAAGAGGTGAGTAACATCAAAGCCATCATAGCCAGCATACCTGATATAAGAAAACATATATGGCCAGTAGTCCTTAGAGTTTTAGATCTCTAACACCATTAAACAAAAACCAATTGAGCATCAACTAGCTAGTAGCCAAACCACCAAACAAAAACACAACAAACTAATCACAATAACCTAGAAAGAGGCTAGAACAAAGTCAGAAAATGAACAATAACCATTAACTAAATACCCATCCAAGCTCCAAACCTGGGAAAACCAAAGCTAGCCATCCGCATTTTTACAAACAAATGCTAATTAATAGAGAAACAACCAACAAAACCAAATAGGAGCCCTCAAGCCAAAGTCCCAACAATAAGCAGTCACCAAGCCAAACCAGGGTGAGCAACCATAAATGACTAAATATCTCATAAATGAAACCATCAACTAAAGGAAAAATAAGCTGCATCCAATGCAAATCATGAGAAGACAAAAAAACCACACAAAAGGGGGCCAAAGGCAGCTACCAACCACCCAAAACTAAAAAGTCTAATACAAAAGGATCAACATAGGTTCAACAAAGATAAATAAAAAGGCACAAAGAAATTGTTGGGTTGAGCTTTTAGTTTTAGGGTTCAGGTTTAAGTTTAAGGTTTAGGGTTTTTGGTTGCTATTTTTTTTTAACTGAGAATAAATTCAGATTCAACATTTCATCTTTTCAATTTCATCAACCAAGTAACACACTAAGTTTTGTAAGACACAAGTGGTGACATAGATAAAAATGAGCACGATAGATCAAAACCCTGGATAACTAGAATTGTCTCTTCTGTAAAGACATAGTTTCATAAGTAGTAGATCGGATCGGCCATTCTTTAGTTTTTTTAGTTCCCATCAGAACCACCCTGGCCTCTTGAGTAAGCGGATCCACCATCATATCCCCGATCTCTCCCTCCACCATAACCATGGCTGTAACCTCCGTCGCTCCTCCCGCCTCCATAACCACCACTACTCTGACCACCACCTTCATATCCACCAGCAACTCAAGATCCCCCACCACCACTGTGATAACCACCGCCTCCGCCTTCGCCTCCACCGCCATATTAGACTGATCCTGGTTAACGGCAATGCTCCTTTCGTCAAGGTTTTGCTCATTCTTAGGGTTTAGGTTTAAGTTTAGGTTTATTAAGTTTTAGGGTTTATGTTTATTTTTTAATTTATTTAGTTACATTAGGTTTAGGTTTAAGTTTAGGCAGGGTTTAGGGTTTTGGGTCTGAGTTTTTAGGGTTTAGGGTTTAGAGTATAAGGTTTAGGTTTTAGGTTTTATGCTTTTAGGGTTTAGGACTTAAGTTTAGGGTTTAGGGCTTAGGGTTTTATGGGGTTTAGGGTTAAATGTTTAGGATTTAAGGTATAAGTTTTTTTTAAATTAAGTAAACTAATAATTTTAGGTTTACTTGGTATATTTAGTTTATTTATAATTTATTTTAGTTTACTTATTATTTAGCTTTATTTAGTTAATTTTATTTTATTTATTTTAGTTATTTTTTATTATAATTTAGGTTTTTTTTATTTTAGTTTATTTTGGTTTAGGTTTAGGTTTATTTTAGTTTTATTTTATTTTATTTTTAGGTTTATATTTAGGATTTTATTTTATTTTTTTTAGGTTCAGGTTTTAGGATTTTATTTTTTGTTTTATTTTTTAGTTTAGGTTTAGGTTCATTTAAGTTTATTTTATTTTATTTAGATTTGGTTTAGGTTTAGATTTAGTTTATTTTAGGTTTAGGTTTTATTTATTTTAGTTTATTTTATTTGTTTATGTTTAGGTTTATTTTTATTTTATTTATTTTATTTTATTTTAGGTTTAGGTTTTGTTTTAGTTTAGGGTTTAGGTTTTATTTTGTATTTATTTTTAGATTTTATTTCGAGGTTTATTTTTTAGGTTTAGGTTTTTGTTTTATTTTATTTTAATATTTTATTTATGTTTTAGGTTTAGTTTTATATTTTATTTAGGTTTTTTTTTATTCTTAGGTTTATTTTATTTTATAGTTTAGTTTAAGATTTTATTTATTTTATTTAATTTATTTTTATTTTTTATTTTATGTTATTATTTTATTTTATTTTATTTTTTGTTTAGGTTTAGGTTTTAGTTTAGGTTTTTATTTTATTTTATTTTTTATTTTATTTAGATTTTGGTTTTTTTATTTATTTGATTTTTAGGTTTTATTTAGTTAAGGTTGAGGTTTATAGGTTTTTAAGGTTTAGGGTTTCGGTTTAGGTCTTTGGTTTAGGGTTTAAGGTTATTTTTTAAGAAAACCAATAGAGGGGAGAATTTTATTGCCAAAAATAAAGGAGTACAAGTTCCTTAAGAGGGGAAAATTTTCTTAATTATCGCTCAATAAGCTACATTCAGCCTAGAAAGAAAAGTCCCCTATCTAATACAACAAAAGCAAGGAAATAAAAACCTAAGGAAAAGAAATAAAAGAACAAAAAACAACTAAGAAACAACATAGTAAATAGGAGGATCAGTCAAAGCCCACTACTAGAATCAAAAGCCTTTTGAGAGTTGCATAATCCACATCCAGGATCTGAAACTTGCAAAGAACCTATAAAAGAATCCTACAAGCTACTAGAAGATGTAATTAGCATAGCTAGAGAAAATCAAGCTTAAGCACATAATAAAGAGCAATATAAGAGAAAAATTCAAATAAGGCTTAGGCTCAATCACCTTCATCTTAAGTGGCAACCACAAATGTGAGCATCCAAACTTCAAAAGAAGGGTTACGGTCACATATGGCACTACCAGCCAAAAGATAATAGGGAAATCATCCCAACCATCATTTCCAATTTACCTTCACGAAGGAAATCCACCAAAAAGTGAAAGTCAACAATTCTCTAGTACTTGCTGCCCAACAAATAGAAACAGTTGACCCACAAATCACCCAGCTGATTAATGGTCACCAAGCCCGAAAGGAAGTAGCATCAACAAAATGACCACAATAGAAATGAAAGAGCTGCTACCAAGATTTCACCCTGAAAGTAAAGCCACCATGGATAGGAACCAAACCCACTAGTGTCACCAAACTACCACAAGAAACAATCCAAAAACAAAATAACAACCAACAATTAGCACTAAGAAACCAACAATTCCAAAATAGATCCAAGAACAAGGCAAACAATAAAAGCAGCCACCAGTCCAACCTAGACAGTAGAGGTAAGAAATAAAAAGGCAGTCAAAATACCTCATTTAGAGACAGTAAGATAGCCATAGGAAAACAACAAAGACTAGAGAGGAAAAGAACCCATGAGGAGACCAAAGGGCATCCAGAAAACACTAGAAAATCAACACCAAGAGCAGCAGGGAAAATAGCCTAGCCCACCCTACCAACCAAGAGGAAAGAAAAGGAAACAAAGGGAGCCAAAGAAACCAAAAGCAGTCCAAATCCTCAGCCAAAATAACAGCCAATAACAAGCACTCAAGGAAAAATAGTAGCTAACGAAAGCAAATAATTATCAACAACTAACAAATAGCCACCATAAAGCCAAAAATAAAATAAAGAAAACCACGAAAGGCAACCCTACTAGCTAATAACAGTTCAGAAAGAAAACCAAAAAGGAAACTAACCAAACCAGCCAACACAACCAACCAAACCAGCCAGCCCACAAAGCAACCTAGTTAATTAACAAAGCAACATATGAGCCAACTCCAATAAGGAAGCAGCCAGTCCAAAGGGGAGGAAATCCCAACACAGAGAAAGATAGGCATAGTGACAAACCAACAGGAAGCCACCAAAAATAACAAAGAAAGAAATGGTAATCACCCAACCAGATAAAAAGTCGCAGCCTGGGAGGACCACCCAACCTCCAACAGCCAACCAGAGTGGACAAGAAAATAGACCAAAGCCCCTTCTAGACAACAACAACAACAACAACAACAACAACAACAATAAGCCTTAATCCCACTAGGTGGGGTCGGCTACATGAATCCTTCGTCTTCATTTTGTCCTATTATGTGTCAAATTCTCATTTAATTCAAGTATACTAAGATCATTTTTTATACATCTTAACCAAGTCTTTTTAGGTCTACCTCTACCTTTCTTAACATAAGGCAAATCTAATGCATCTATTCTTCTAATCAGGTCATCGGACGGCCGATGCTTTATGTGGCCAAACCATCTAAGGAGACTATCCCTAATCTTATCTACCACTAGAGCTACTCCAGCTTTTTCCTGAACATACTCATTTTGCATTCTATCTCTAAGGGTAAAGCCACTCATCCACCTGAGCATCCTCATCTTTGTAACACTTAACTTAGTCTTATGTTTCTCTTTTATTGGCCAACATTCTGCACCATAAGTCATTGCAAGTCTTACCACCATCTTATAAAATTTTCCCTTAAGTTTAACTGGAACTTTTCTATCACATAATAGGATGCATTCCTCCACTTCAACCATCCAACTTGAATTCTACTAATAATATCTCCATCTATTTCACCATCATTTTGAACAATAGAGCCTAAATATCCAATCACTCACTCTTATTAATGACTTGATCACCTAAAGTCACAACACTACCACTAAAACTTCTGCAACTAAAATTACACTCCATATATTCAGTTTTAGATCTACTTAAATGAAAACCTTTAGACTCTAACGTTGACCTCCATAATTCAAGTTTGTGTTGGACTCCCTCTCTAGTCTTATGAACAAGAAGAATGTCATCAGCAAAAAGCATACACTAAGGTACATCTTCTTGTAAATGCCTCATAAGAACATCCATAACTAAAGTAAAAAGATAAGGGCTTAATGCTGATCCTTGATGTAATCCAACTGAAATAGGAAAATATTTTGTCAATCCTCCTTGTGTTTGGACACAAGTGACTCTAGTATACATATCCTTAATGACTTGAATATAACCAATATTAACTTTTTCGTTTCTAGAACTCTCCAAAGAACATCTCTTGAGACTTTATCATAAGCTTTCTCTAAATCAATAAATATCATATGTAGATCCTTTTATTTTCTATGCTTCTCCATCAAACCTCTTAACAAATGTATAACATCCATAGATCTACGGCATGAAACCAAACTTATTGTGAGAAACTCACATCATAAACTGGATAAAAAAACAAGTACCAAAGAGAAAATAGGATACTAACGACCACCAATCAGGACCCTTCTAGCCACAAGGTAAAGGGAGAAACTAACAAACAAAAGCCACCAAGCCTAAAATGGATGAATAGACAAAAACAACCAAAAGCCCTAGCACAAACTCAAGAGTGAAATGATCAACAATAGACATCAAATAATAGCCACCCAAGATAAAGTAGGGTAGTAGCAAATAGCACCACACAAAAAATAGCAGCATAAAAACCTTCTTAAGTAAGGAAATAGCCATCCAAAACTAGAGGAAAAACTAGTACCAATTAAGAAAAGGGAAAAGCTGAAAGTAGGTAGAGGTATAACCTAAAAGGAGTCCACCACAAGTTTAAGGAAGCACTTGAAGAAACTATTGACATTCAGATCCTTAAAAAAAATAGTCAGCCAAAGAGAACACCTCTCCAAGAAGAGAGGCTAACAACCTGCCATCACCTCAAAGAGATCTCCCAAATATTATAGCACAAACTGGACAAGAGAGTGAACCAGCCAGAGGAATGTAGCAAAATGAAAATGCACATAGACAAAAACATAGAAACCAAAAAAACACAAAGCAAATTTAATTTCTAAGATAAGGTAACCTAGTGTTATCTAGATTAACCAACCCTCTCAGTTGTCTAGATAAATTAAGATTATCATAATGACTGAGATCATTTAATTTAGCACCTAGATTAGCTAGAAAATCTACACAGACATTTCATTCATGTCAAATGTGAGGAATTTTAAAGCATACTTGAGAGAGGAGTGTTCTAGTATGATTAAGAAGATAGAATAAATCGCATTTCCCATCTTAGTGGAAGTCGATGTCAATGAGTAAAGAGCATCAACTTCAATCCAAATATTGAAGAAACCTTTTGTAAACAAATGTCAATAGCTTTATTTGCAACCATTAATTCAAAGATAGA